>CM031237.1:732379728-732457933 GCA_018340775.1 Taxus wallichiana var. yunnanensis | reverse complement strand
ATGAAAAATGCATTTAGGTTCTGATATGGTGTGGCCAGTCCTAGATTTCTTTTATCTAAGTTTGAGAATATCAAGAAGAACCACAATGAATCAGTCCATGACTTAAACACGAGGTTTAAAAAAACTTTGAGAAGGTTAGACAAGTTAGTTTGAGACCTTGTGATAAATCTTATTTCAATCAAATATACGAATGCATTTGATAAGAAGGTAGCTAATTACCTAAGAGACAAGAACCAACCAATCTAAGACAAGCTTTCTACAATGGCACTTCAAATTGAAAACAATATCAAGAGTTTTTTGGAAACCTCAAGAGAGTATGGAGTAAAATCGATAAACCTGAAACCCTCAAGCTAGCAAAGGTGTCTGATTTAGAAGAGGTTGCAGAAACCCAATTTGGCATTGTCAAAGAAATCTCATATACAAGTTAGATCGAAGAGCTGAGAAGGGAATTGGGAAGTACTTCATGGCTCACCTTCTAGGCAAGCAAGTGCAAGATAGATTTGGCAATCACCATAGGAATGAGCAGAGGTTTGCAGTGACAAAGGTAAAGGGCCTGTTGATCTATAACAGACGATCCTCGAGCACGTGAAGGAAGAGTGTTTCCGATCCTCAATCTCTAGGGTTTCTCTTTATTGCCAAGAAGTTGTTGATATTGAATGGTGATGAGGTGTTTTCTGCCCATCCTCCATGTGAAGCAAACCAAGAAGGTTAAGTTAATAATGATGATGGTATTGATGATGATATTTACATATGGTGGATTGTTCTTCAAGCTCACAAGGAGGAGCAACATCTCACTGAGGTAATAAGTGCAAGGATTGCATGAACCTTTTGGATTACATAAAGCGGGTACCACTTCTTTCTCTTTATCATACTCATGATGTAGATGTAGTTCAAGCATTTGAAATTCCTAACAATGAATTTGAATACCTAAGAGCATTGATGATTAAGAATATGATGGTGGTATCTATCTGGAGGAAGATAGATAGTTGTTAATGAATGTTGTTGTAGGTCAAGAAAAAGTATAATACTAGAAGCAAAGTTGTTAAGGGACTTGGGCCTCAAGCCAAACCTAAAACACCCTTGCTCACAAGCATTCCAAAATAATCTCCCGGAAAGAAACACTTGCTAAAAGCTATACTATCCCAAGCAAATTACATTCCTCCTCATGCCCAAGCTACCAAGAATCCTTCATGCATCTAATGAATCTTCTTGTCTCCCTTCCAATGTTTCTACCAAAGAGTGTTCCCTATGACATAGCCTAAGTATTGAGCAAAATTAAAGTGAGTGTTCTAATCATTGAGTTTCGCTTAGAATTCCTCAAAGATAAGAAGAGAGAACATTTAAGTACTTGGTTACAAGGAAGAGAAGATCACCAAGCGTAGAAATGTAAATGTTGTTGAGACTCCTCCTCAAATCATCAAGCTGTCCTTGAAACACCACCAGCGAGATAATATCTTGGAGGATACATTTTAAGGTATATTCGGGGACATCTTTGGTTGATTCCCAATTGAATGTTGATCCCTTTTCACAACTGGCGATTATAAAGGATAGGCTAATTCACAATTGTCATTTTGATTCCGAGTCCACATCATGTAATGTCATGCCTCTATAAGTCATGAATGAGTTGGATATCAAAGTGACAACATCCTATGGAAAGTGTACTTCTATGGACTCAAGAGAAGTGTTTAGTTAGTTGTGTAAAATGTTTGGTTAGGTAAACTTGCATCTTATCCCATGAGGAATTTAAAATTGGATGTTGTGATTGTTAGTTGCCCTACCAAATGGGGTATGCTTTTGTCAAGAAAAGTGGACTGCAAGTGTTGGAGGGAGTGTCAAACAGTAAATGTATTTTTTAATATTTCTCCCATTGAGGGAAGCCTTGTCAAGATCTATGGAGAAAAGAAAATGTTACATCTAATTAAGGATCCAAATAATGCTTCCTATGAAGTGTTGTTTACGGATGTTGATGCTGATAATTTAATTGGTTTTGCTAATGGAAAAGAACACAAAATGGATCAGTCAAAGTGCCTTGAACATGTATGTTCTCCATGGACCTTGCTATTTTATTTGAGCTTTGCTTCAAATTTGGAAATGGTGCTGTGTAATTCTTGGACTGATTTCTCCTAGTTTGGAAGAATTTGTTTTTTCCTTCAAGCTTAATTTTGAATGTACTAACAACATTGCTGAGTATGAAGCCTTATTGTTGGGTTTGAGAATTTCATGGAAGTATGGTGTCAATGACATCATTGCAAGGAGATTCGTGAGAGCTAGTTGTCAAACAAATAAGAAAATTGTAAGTAAGCTACAAAAATCATCTGGATGAAGCAGTATAAGCATGTAGTTTGGGATCTAATTGAGATGTTTGATTCTAGGTTCAATATTATTCACCATGATAGAAGTTTGAATGTTAGCTTCTAGAAAAGTTGGTAGTGTTAGGGTCAATATTTTGAGTTTGCACCGTTTCACCTTATTGTGAGTATAATGTTGAAGTATCGACTAGGCTAGTTGTCCTTGACAACATCAAGCATTAGCAAGTGTTTGATGATGATTCTCAAGTGCAAAGGTTCTTGCAAAATGACAGTGATTTCTTATATCAGACATATTTATTCGGAAAAAATGATGTGTATGACTCAAGGAAGAGAGACTTTTTTTGGAAAGATATCATCTAATTGAAAACAAACACCATTCCCAGAGGTCTTGTCACTGCACTTAAGTAAAATTTTAACAATGTTGATTGCATCATAAATAGAAACATGCCTACCTCAAGGGATGTGGAAGAGCATGACTTGGGAACAAAGGACAAACCAAGAAAATTTTGGTTGGGCAGCATTCTAAACAAAGAGGAGAAATGCAATTCTTATGTTCAAAATTCTTGTTAAAGAAATATCGTGACTGCTCTTGCATGGTCATATTGAGCTAAAAGCATATAGAGAAGATTTATTTCAGCATGATATCCTCTTGAAACAAATTCCAAACCATTTAGACAGAGAGGAAAAGGCCAATTAATCCACTTATCTCCATGAAAATGCAAGAGAGTTAAAGAAGTTGAGAGATGTAGGTATTATTCAGCCCACTAGATATTCATCTTGGGTCAGCAAAACCTGTGCGTGTCACCAAAAGAAGAACAGGACATCGAGAATTTGTGTGAATTTTATAAATCTAAACAAAGAATCCATGAAGGAAAACTATCCCTTGCAAAATATGGTAAATATGTTTGCATCTTATGACAAGGTTTGAATTGCTTTCTACATTGGATGGTTTCTAGGATATATATAATCAAGTGGTTGTCAAAGAATCGAAATACTTAAGACAGCATTCACTACTCCTTGGGGAACATATGTTTTTGTTAGATTCCCTTTGGTTTGATGAATAATGGTGCCACTTTTCAAAGAGCAATGGATATTGCTTTTGTTGGTTACATCAATGAGTTCATTGTAGTTTACCAAGATGATGTGACTTTGTGTTTTCAAGCGCGAGAGGTGATCGTTTATAGCACTTGGAGAAGATGCTGATTAGATGTAGAGTATGGAATTTCTCTTAATCCAAAGAAGTGTCATTTTGGCATGTAAACGCCAAGCTACTTGGTCACATTATGTCAAAATATGGTGTTATGATAGACCCTAAGAGAGTGGAAGCAATCAACAAAGTACTATCCCAAGAACCAAGAAAGGCATCCAATCTTTCTTTGGTCAAATTAATTTTATTAGAAGGTTTGTTTCCAACTTTGTTGAGTTTACTCTTCCAATCACAAGCATGCTAAAGAAGGACCAAGTTATCAGGTGGGAGGAGGCTGCCATTCAATCTTTTGAAGGAATCAAAGAGGCACTCAAACATGCACCTGTCTTGGCAGCTCCGAATTACAAGAAGCCTTTCCAAATCTTCTCCTTTGCTTCTGAAAATATTGTTGCATCTGTTTTTCTCCAAAAGGATGAAGATGGCGTTGAGAGGCCTATTTCCTTCTTTAGCAAGGCTTTACAAGTTTCTGATTTAAAGTATACAATCATGGAAAAACAAGCATTTGCCTTGGTGAAAGCAACAAAAATTTCAGGCCTTATATATTGAGCTCAAAAGTTTTTCTTATGTTCCCCACACCATGTTGAAGGACATCTTATTAGAGATGGAGATCTCAAGTAAAAGATGTAGATGGGTGAACAAACTGTAGGAGTATGATATGGACATCCAAACCACATGGTTAGTAAGAGGTTTGGGTCTTGCTAAGCTCATGGCTGAGAGCAACTTGCAGAGTGTGGAAGTGAATCAGCTAGAGGAAGAAAGGGTAAATGTGCTTGCAAAGTTGGTAAGTTCCGAGTGGTACAAAGATATGATCTTCTACCTCAAACACCTATGCTTCCCTAGTCACTTAAATAAAATTAGATAGAACCCTCAAGCTAGATTCTCAAAATATATCATCACGGACTTGGGCTGCTTGGAAGAACCTCAAGGTGTCCTTTTGAAATGCATAACTCAAGATGAAGCTCCCAAGATAGTTTTTGATTTCCATGGGGAGTTTGTGGAGGACACTTTGCTGGAAGAGTAACAAAGCACATAAGATTTTGAGAGTTGTTTATTGGTGGCCTACTCTCTTCAAAGATGCAACTACCAGTGGTTAGAAAATGTGATAGTTGTCAAAGTTTCTCTAGAAGACTAAAAGCTTCTCGTGCTCCTTCCTTTACACCTATATCAATTTAAGGTCCTTTCAAGCAATGGGGGATGGAATTCATTGGTGAGATTTCAGATCCTTTTAGTGTTGGCCATAAGTGGATCCTTGTAGCCACCAATTACTTTCTGACAAAGTGGGTAGCGCTGCAATCCCCGCCAAGAAAGCAACACACCAAATAGTTATGGACTTCTTTGTTGAATCAAATCATATGTAGATTTGAAGTCCCACTCAAGATTGTAGCTAATAATTCCATGTGATTTAGAGCCAAACCTTTAATGGTAATGTGTAATGAATATGGAATCAATCCTGGCTTATTCTTTAAACTATAACCCCCAGGAAATGGACAAGCTAAGTCCAACAATAAGAATTTTTGAAGATAATTAGAAGAACCTTGGAGTAAAACAAGAAGAAATGGGGTCAACAATTGAAATTTGCAGTTTGGGTTGATAGGATAACTCCTAAAAGATCTATGACAAAAGCCCATTTGAATTGGTGTATGGAACTCAGAATTTTCTACCCTTACACTGTAATGATCTTCATTTCAGTTTTCCCAACAGTTGGAAGATCAAGAGCTTGGCCCATATGTATCAAGGATTAATCATATTATTGAGCTTGATGAGGAGAGAAGAGCATCACATCAAAGGAATGTTAGATTTAGGGAAAAATTGAAGAAATTGTTTGACAAGAAGGTCACTCCTAGAGCTTTCAATGTTGGATATATGGTCTTATTGTGGGATAGTAGGCATGAAGACAAGGGCAAGCATGGAAAATTTGATGCATTGTGGATGGGCCCTTACTCCATTGATATCAGAATTGGTGAGCATACCTTTTTTCTCAAAGATTTAGATGGGGAATTTCTTGAATTACCTATTAATGGCAGGCATCTAAAGCATTTCTTGGACTAATCCCCAAATTCTGAGGTATGCACAGCTTATACAGTGTATAGTGTTTGGTTTTTGCTCTGTTTTGGGTGTTTTTCGGTTTGTGGTTTGCCTTGCTGTGTGGCAGCCATTTTTGTTGGGTTCTCAGTTGGTTTTTGGTGATTTTGGCTCGTGAATCCTTTGCCCAATGGATATTTTTGCACTTGGTCTACATTTTGTCCTTGTGGCACTCACTGGGAGTGCTCATCCCCAAGCAAGAGCCAATGTTGGTGCCATTTTTAAGCTTGCATCATGTTGCCCTAAAATTTTCAAATCTATATCTACTCAAAAACATTTTACCCTTTGAATTAATGGTCTAAATTTATTCCCCTCCAGTTGAATTCTTTAAAATGCTCACAAACTTGTTGTTTTGTCCCAATTTGAAGGAATATTCCAAGTTTGCCCTATTATGTGCCCTAGTTCTTCCAATTTTGCAGGCTGTGTCACTTTTTCCCTTTGCCACATTGTGGAAAAATCGAAATTGATCAATTCATAATTGTTTTTATTTGAAAATACAATCCCAAGGTCGAAAATGTTCGGAAATTATGCTTCAGTTGATTTAAAATAAAAAAATTTCCATCCTTGGCGAAAAAATTGAATTCTAGGGCATCCTTTGAATTTTTTATGTTTTGATGGTCATATGGGGCATCATTTTCCCATCAAATTCATCCTTAGGAGATATTTGCAATGTGGCGGGTTTTCATTGGCCGAGGCGGGTTGGCGGGTGGTCGGATTCTCTTGGAATTTTTAGACTTTACTTTCTAAAAAATTTAAAAGTCAAAACTTGGCCCAAAACCCCGCAGCCAATTAGAGTGGACATGTGGCATCACAGCAAGCGCAGAGTGGGTCACAGGCGGGAAAATGGGATTTTTTCCCTTTTTCACAAAAAAGTTAAAGTAAATTTTTGGCCCGAAAGCCCGTGGCCAATAACAAGAGGACATGTGTCCACAATTTGCAAGAGGCGGGTCCGGGGTCCGCGGAGGGAAATGGGGATTTTTTCCCCTTTTTCCAAAAGGACTCAAAATAAAAATTTGATGCACTGGCCCGCTAGCGAATCACAAGGAGACACGTGGTGAGGAAAAATCGAGGTGCGGCCGAGTGAGAAAAAAGTGAAATTTTCCCAATTTCCAAAAAAGGTCAAAATGCATAGAATTAAAGTGCGATTTCAATGGGACCCACCATATGCCACGTGTCAACTCCAAAATTCAAAGGCGGAGGGGGTGGAGAAAAGGGTCAAAATTTTCCATTTTTCCAAAAAATGTGGAAAAGTCAAAAATAAGCCCAAATTTGTTCCCAATCATAGTTTGACATGTAGTAGATCAAGGGCAACTGTGCATTTTCATTTTTGGCCACCATTTTTCTCCAGGAAGCTTGGAATCACAAATTTTGCATAAAAATTCATCAAATTTATAGTGATTTTGTGTCATCTTGGCCTTCTAGGATCATTGGCATCACTTTCATGGCTTAATTCTTTGATTTGAGGTGTTTTTGAAATAATTTTTGCCCCAGCCCGAGTAAACACATGAAATGACAAAATCAAAAATTGCAGAGGTAGTTTTAAAAGGTGAAATGATCAGAGGAAGGGTTTTTGCATGCCTCAATGATGAAAAATGTGCCTCCATGATGGATAATGATCCAAATATTTGTAATGATTTAATATTTTTGGCACACCTGGCAACCTGCGAGTGTTTTTCTGTTTGATGTCATTTTCATTGAATCATGAGGATTGTTGTAACAAACTTGATCCCATGGAATATTATTTTCTTGGGAAAGAAGGCTCCAATGTGGCATGAGGTATATAATGCATTTTGGAGAAATTGTAAAGGGTCGGGAAATATTTGAAAATCACGAGCAAATTCTAAGAAAAGGCTCATCTTCTGATAAACCCACCAAAGAAATGGGATAATTTCTTCTATGTTGGATCTTCATGTATGTGAGTTGGTTACAAGTGTATAGCCATCACACAACTCTGAGATTGTTCATGAAACTCTCCCCTGCTAATGAATCTAACAAGCTTTTGAGTTAATTTGTGTTTTTCTAGGCAATATGATGTTTGTTATCATTTTTAAATGCCTGCAAATAGTTTTCATTGTTCTTGTTGATATCTTGCTTTGAAATTATTTAGAAATCACATAGAATATCCATTTCTTGTTGATAGTTTAGTAGCATTTGCAATCTCATGTTCGGAAGAACCTTCATCTAATAAAGAGATAAAAAATTCAAAATCACTTGACCTTCCTTGATCAGAGATTGCTTGTAAGCCTTTGAGGATACCTTAGGCATGGTTTTATCATGGATTTTTTGTTTATTTGAGTTCTTTGCTTCAAAATTTTTTGGTGAATTCTCAAAGATTGTGTGAAGAGTACTACTTGGGCTTCCATTTATGCCTCTTTTGAATGAAAGAATGTCCTGAATATTTGAAGCATTTTATCTGATAGTTGTTTTGAGTATTGTAGAGGTTGTCAAAGATCTAATATATCTCAGTTTGTCTCATCAATACCCCACCAAAAATTTCATTCAAACAAACTAATCCTACCCATACTACCCCTGCATCTGCATTGTGTATCAACAAAAGAATACAATCCATTCACAAAAATGGAGAAGGCAAATCAAGTATTATACAATGTCTTCAGTGACCCTTGCCTTGCATTGAAAATATCTCCATAATCTGGGAGTGACAACTTGCGAAAGTCAAATTTGAAGTGTTTATCATATTTTCCCAAGGCCTTTTCATACTACTTGCATAAATTGAGGGATATCTTCATCTCCTTCACCATTTGGGGGTTACAATATAGGTTCTCTTACCTTGGTTGAAAGGCACAACCAAGAATAGTGAGGGTCAGATCAGATCCTTTCAAGGTGCTATCCATCTCTCCACCAATCTAAGTGCCAGTTAGATCACATCCCGACTATAAAATGATACACATCATGATCTATTTGACTTCAAGCTTCATGCCATATTTCTGATGTTGCTCCTGACAAAAGGAGAATAAATTTGGGTACCAACACCTATTAAGACCTTCAATTTTCATTTATTGCTATCAAGAATTCACATCTATAAACAAATATGCCAAAATCCCTTCTTTTATTTCTTTAAAAGACGTCCACGCCCAAACTAGAACATCTACTTTTGGCACAACATGGAAGTACACTAGATATGGTGAACTATTCATATTTGAGACCTATTTTTTGAATATGGTGAAAGGTTTTAGTTGTCCCCTGAAGAGACCCATGCCTAAAGCATACCTCTAGGACCTAACGAGACTCCAAATCCCTTTCCTCATTATGAGGATCTAATTTATTCCTTTTCTTTTTTTAATTTTTTATAATATGGTTTAAAATGTAAACCATAATTAATGGAAGAGGGGTAAGTCTAGAATTACATCTCTATTCCTTATAAGATAATTTTCCTCGATGAGTGTTGGTCATCAAAAGAGGATCCTAATGAGAGCAACAGTCAGGGGACAAGAAGTCCCTCCTCTTTAATGGGAGAGGTTCCCTTATTTAAAAGCAAAACTTATTTACAAATGTACAACACATAACTTTGAGAAGGAACTTGGGTATCATGAAAGCTTTGTGAAATGAAATAGATTATCAATCACAAAAGCATAGAAGAATGAAGACAAGGAAATGAGCAGAAAAGCATTTTCCAGAATTATAGCTGACAAAATAATTCCTTATGCGTGCCAGAATACAATGAATTGGAATTGGACCATTTATATTTGAGTTACTAAGATGCTATTTGGAGGGACACACAGTTCCATAAATAACATTTACAAGAATACAAAGCTTCTTGGTATTATGCAGACAAATGATCTAATAATATTTAACAGATAGTTGTGAAATAAAGGAATCAGATGAACAAAGAAAGAGAATCCTTTTGTATTGATTGTTGTATTATTTCCTACACTTTCAGAAATAAGCCAAGTTTTTCCTCCTCAAAAATGGCGAGGAGAGGCTATTATATAGTTTACAAATCAGTTACCCTTGGTAACTACTTCTTTAAAATAATGCTTAGTTAAAGGGCTGCTTAACGCAAAACCCCAACTAACTACAATAAATCCGAGATAAGGAAAGAAAGAAGGGAGAAAAGTCAGGAGAAGAAGACAGGTGTTCATGATTGAGAGGGGCACACTGATTTTAGAATCCGCTATCTGAATCTTTTCAATGCCTCTGCTATGTCTCTGCCATGAGGGACCGATGTGTTGGCAGTGGATTGGGTCCAAAATCCGAGGCACTTCTCCATCTCTTTGTCAAATTCGACGTGTGTATGATGATCTTTATTTACTTCTTCAATAGCAGACTGGAGAGAGCAGATCTCCTTAATCTTTTCCTTGGAAATAGAATCCTCTTTGAACAAGATATATTTGACAAAAGCTCTGAACTGAGCTTTGATTTCTTGTAAAGAGAGGGGCATACTGAGAGGTCTCATTATGGAGATGGGAATGTATATCCTTGAAGGCAGATGCAACCAAAGTCTTGAAAGCCTCACCCTTCTGCCAGCTATTTCTCAATTCTCTCAAAGCTTCTTCCAGCACCTTGATTTTCCATTCCACACTGTATACCCATGATTTTGACAAGTTATCTTTCGCATCATCGAAGACTTTGCTTGCCATTAAAATATTCTCATCAGCCTGTCCCATAAGGTGAAGGTCTACTATCTGACTCCGAGTTTGAGCTCTTTATCTATATTTCCAATAGTGGAGGAGAGCTTTTTGTAGATTTATTCACCTTTTCATTGAGTTTGAAGGCTTCACTAATGAAATTCAACCCTGCAACAAGCATATCATCCACCATGGCCTCTATAGCCCTTCCATAGATGGAATACTTGTGTATATCTTTGATACTCTGCACTTCATCTTGGTTGAGAATCACAGGTGGTGGAAGAGTAGTCAATGGGGTAGGATCTAAAACTTTATCCTTGGACAATAGTGCCTTGATGAAATCAGTAAGAACTTGAGCCTACTCCTCCAATTTGCTCTATGGTTTGTTGCCATTTCTCCACTCTCCCAATGACCCTTGTGATTGTTTCTTGAGATTGTGAATCTCACCTTCGGGGTGAACTTTCCCATAGGGATCCTCGAGAGCTCAAGATCAGATGCTTGCAAATCATGTTATGCCTTGTCTACTTTGGGCTTGGCTATCCCCAGGAATTTCTGGCCCCCAAGAGCATCGATATTATTCTAGAGGTGGTCTTGGCATTTTTGGCGGGAGTAAGAGGGGTAGTACACAGAGCCTGCAACATCAAAGTTGGTCCTTGCCATAGGATGAGGAATCCAAACCTACTTTGCCAATTAGGTGTAATTATTTTTGTGGTGATCTAAAGTTGCTTATAATGATTTTGCAGGTAATTTGTTCATCTTGAGTTAATAAAAGCTTGATATATTACACCGTGGATGTTTCCCTATTCCTAGGCACGTAATTGGGGTTTTACAACGTAAATCTGGTGTTCGTCTCTTGCATGTTTGGTATTTTATATATTTCATTTATCACTATCTCTGTAAATTGTTGTATTATTATTCAAAATTTTGTTTATTCATTGTTGCAAAGTCTATAGTTTCCTAACAAACACAAAGCAATGCCAAGAAGTATTAGAACTAATTATGAGAACCAAATCATTATTAATTATATTTTGTGACACCTTATAAAGACAACAGACTAATCAAATATCAAACCACTCTTATCAAAACTAATAAGGTTTGAATTGACGGTATCTACAAAATCAAATGGAAGGGTAATGTAATTTTGAATTCTACTCAATAAGTACTACTCAATCAGTATGGAAAGGATGTGTCATTCTTTCAGACACAACTCCCAGATGTAATATTTATACCCATCATTAGCAAATGATTTTATTATATTTGGGAACTTGTAAAAGAAATGAGAATAGTGTTATCACTGATGTTCAAATAGATCGACAAGACTACAAAAAGAATGTTTCCATAGAATAAAAGGAGGTACCCATTTTCAATCCCGATACCAAACAACATATTAAAAATACATATTAAATCATATTTCAATATTTAATATCGGGATATCCTATATCTAAAGTCAAAAATAAGTGCCCGTGTGAAAAAAAAAAATCATAACTATTAATGAAGTCTTTTAAATGGTTTTTAAATATTTAATTATTCATGAAAATCTGAGTGAAATATTTAAAATATTTAACCAGTCGTAAAAAAAAAAAAATCTTAATGTCTTTCCATCATTTTAATTGCAATCCGAAATTTAGATAATTTAAATTAGAAAGCAAGCTTTAAAGATTTTTAAACTAATATTTGAAGTATGATTGTTGAAGTAATTCATAAGAAGAAGAAAACAAATTATTAAAAAAAATTAATCATTGAAGTTCAACGAGATATAGTGACAAGAAAATTAAGGATTAAACTTAAACAGCGATGGCGTCAATATTTTTGGTTGCAGCTCACGAATTTTCATTGTGAGAAAGACAGCAGCGGATTGATATATCCTGTTTCTATCTCCTGGAAGTATTGGTGGACACGTGAAAGCAATCATATACGAAGATGGTGAAATTTTACAAATAAGAAATGAGGAGGAAAGTAGTAGGTTGATCCTGTTTGTATCTCCATTGCTTGTCATGTCACCGTGTGATAACGGTAATGATAATGATAAGCAGAGTAAGTAGGACAAGAGGGAGAACCAGTTGAAAGCAGAGTGAATTAGTTTCCGTGTGCGCCGCATTTACAGTGAGGGAGGAGTAAAAGGCTCTCCTAATTCTCGCATACTGTATATATATCCTATTCAATCCAGTAGATTATTATACAAGACAGTTTGCAGCGGTGTAGTCTGTAGAAGAGACTCAGTTTTTATCGTTGGGTTGAGCAAACAGGAAAATGGAATGGTTAAGCTGTTCAAAGCTGTTGGCCTTTGTGGCCATGATATGCATAATTCCAGTCATATCATCTTCTTCCGATAGACTATTTGGTGCTTATGCTTGGCGGAGAGGTGATAATGAAAATGTGGGGGTGATAAGGGTGAATATGACGCGCAGATCAGAGCGAGAGGCAGAGTTGAGTTTTTCTGAGCGATTGCAGTCTGCAGTGTACCGAAGTAAGAGACGAGTGAGGAAAATAGAAGCATTTGTGAAGCAGCAGGTAACCAAGTCTAAGTCTCAGTCTCAATCTATACAGCTAGACGCTGAGACGCCAGTTCAAGTGGGAGATGGAGAATTTCTGATGAAAGTTGCAGTGGGAACTCCCACTGTGAGCTTTGAAGCCATTGTGGACACGGGGAGCGACCTGATATGGACTCAGTGCAAGCCTTGCGAGGACTGCTTCAACCAACCCACGCCAATCTTCGACCCTTCCAAATCCTCCACATATTCCACGATTCCCTGCACTGATTCTCTTTGTGATGCTTTGGGGGATACACAAACTGGATGCAATCCAGGTTGTAGCTTTTTGTATCAGTACGGCGATGGTTCCTTTACCAGCGGTGTGCTGTCTTCCGAGACATTATCTATAGGGAGTGGCAGCAAGGTTGCGGGCATTGGTTTTGGGTGTGGACATGACAACGAAGGACAAGGATTCTCTCAGGGCGGAGGTCTTGTGGGATTGGGAAGAGGTGCTCTCTCACTCATCTCACAGTTGGGCTCCAAGGTAGACAACAAATTCTCTTACTGCCTCTTGTCCATCACGGATTCTTCTTCACAAACCAGCCCTCTCTTTTTCGGGCAGGGCGCTTCCTTGAGTGGAGGAGCCAAGTCTATCCCGCTCATTAAGAGCAGTGTCATTCCCACTTTCTGGTACATTCCCATTACAGGAATCACCCTCGATGGCAAGCCTGTAGATATTCCTGCTGGAACTTTTGACCTGCAATCGGATGGCAGCGGAGGCATGATCATTGACTCCGGAACCACAGTTACAATTTTGGATGAGGCCGCTTACTCTCCTCTTAAAGACGCCATTCAATCAGCCATTGATCTCACTCCTGCAGACGGCTCTTCAGGTGGGTGCTACCAAACCTCAGGTAAGGTGTCCTTGCCTTCCCTGCAGACAACTGTTTCATTCAGGCATCTTCCGATCTCTTGTGCCTCGCCATGCTGGGTGAACCTTCAAGGAATCCTTCAATTTTTGGCAACATACAACAACAAAACTTCCATATCCTTTACAATGATGCCCAGAACACACTCTCTTTCACGCCCACTCAATGCGGTTCTCTTTAATCTTCTTTCCACCTTATTGTAAGTCTCGTGTCAATGTCCTGTAATCTTCTTTCCTTAGGTTAATATATTCACGTGCATGTTTGTGCTGTTATCTTTTACAAACCATTTCACACACAGTGAACTACAAATGGCACACCAACACCATTGCTCTGATTTCTTATCTTTTCTCGTGTATAATATAAGAATTGAGTAACTACCAGTTGCACCAAAAATGCGCAATGGACATGTCAATAGGCTAATGATGGAGATGGTTGATCATTTATGTTGGAAAAATGCAAAAGAAACTTCGTGGTGGATTCACATGCCAAAAATATCTCTTCATTAATCCATACTTAGGATTCCAAACAAACATAAATGTTATATGTTTCAATACTTGCAAAATATGTCTTCAATTTCCCATATCACTACAAGAAATTATTGTACATGACAAGATGAAATTCATTGAGAATACCAGCCAAATAATTTGAAATGTATAAATTTGAATGATTTTTTTCAAAGTAAAGACTAATAGCTGAAGAGGCTCTCGATTGCGAGACAAGCAAGCCATCCAAGATAACCAAGATGTATGTATGGTCACAAGTCAAGCTAATATTGGAACTGATTGTGAGAACCAAATCATAGTTAATCTCTTTTCTCTGACACCTTATAAAGACAACAAGCTAATCAAATCTCAAACCACTCTTACAAAAACCTAAAAGGTTTAAATTTTTGGTAGCTTCAAAATCAAATGGAAGGCTAATGTATTTTTGAATTCTACTCAATCAGTATGGAAAGGATGTGTCATTATTCTTTTAGACACAACTCCCAGATGTGATATTTACACCCATCATTAGCAAATGGATTTTACTATATTTGGGAACTTGCTAAGAGAAATGAGAATGCATTTTTTGTTTGAATCAATTCATAAATAATACCCCATCTTCATATACTACTTGCGCTACAATATAATGTTTCCATAGAATAAATGAGGTGCCAATTTTGCAGCCTAATACCAAACAACAAATAAAAGATGCAGATTATATATACAAATGGGGATGAAGATTTGATCAAACAACCACAAGAGAAAAATCAAACCCCACAATCTAACTTATGAAACTTGGAGCATAGAGACAATTATGTTATATGCATTAATATTTGTAGCAAAAAGTAAGAAAGGGACTTAAAGGTAAATTGTAAACCCCATATTGACTCAACAACCACTTTTTTGCATAAATTCCTAATTGTCTAATACCAATCATTTGTAAATGTGAAAATAGAATGTAATTGATTTTAGACCATTAAAAATGTGTATCACTATTTATTACTAGCCAATGGAACACGATTGTTCAAGGAATAACACCTAAATGAAAACACAATTCATTGTGAGATATCCACTATAGTCATTCCCTAACGTAAACATTTTGTAATGCCTCACTTCGTTGCACCCAATAGGTGAGGTGTGGGTTCCCCTCCACACCTGGCCCGTCAGTAGATACGAGAGTGTATTTCACCTTTTTCTCGAACAAGTTGGGAGGTATTGGATCCCATGCATGATTTTCATAAGTCATATGAGAAGATTCAAACTCCTATCAGGGCACAAATTAGCTTCTCGGTTGTTGGCATAGCCTACACAAGGTCACTATTACCTCTCCAAGCATCGAACGCCATCCTCGACTTATGATTATTTATTCCTCTTATTCATTTTGGTTGGATAATAATGTAGTTATTATCACCATCCTTGTAATTATGTGTGTGTGTGTGTGTGTGTGTTTGTGGGTGTGTGTGTGTGTGTGTGTGTGTGTGTGTGTGTGTGTGTGTGTGTGTGTGTGTGTGTGTGTGTGTGTATGTGTGTGTGTGTGTGTGTGTGTGTGTGTGTGTGTGTGTGTGTGTGTGTGTGTGTGTGTGTGTGTGTGTGTGTGTGTGTGTGTGTGTGTGTGTGTGTGTGTGTGTGTGTGTGTGTGTGTTATATGGAATACATTGTTGTTTAACATTTAACATGATAATAATAATAATTGATATACTAAAATGTTTTAAAATATTTTTGGTAAAGGAAATGAGATAAAAAAATTAAAATTATTATTATTATTTATTAAATATATTAAATCATTTTTAATAAATAAAAAGAATATAATGATTAATCAATCGGCAACCTTAGATGCATACAGGGGGAGAAGTAGGTGAAATTTTGAAAAGAGATTGGTGGAGGGCGATGGTCTGCATGTCATGCGGTGCATGTAGGAGTACAGATAAGGCATGGGCATCCCCACAAGCATTAAACCACCGACATTTTTATAACCAACATGTCTCCCACCTAGCCCTATCACCTTTTCCATAGTGCCAATGGTGCTTAAGACAAGTGTGACATCTTCCAAATACACTATGCAATAGTTAGAAATTTTGGAAGAGTTTTAGTTCAGACACCTTCCAAAGTGCAATGGAGGAGAATGCCTTGACAATGACATTGCTTTGTTTTGTCTGTTTTTATTTCTATGGGAGGATGTTGATGCCTTCGAAGGCACATGAACATTTTCTCAAAATGCCTCAACTAGATGTTATCCCATGGAACGCCATGTTTACAGGATATTGACAAAATATGAGCATAGGAAGGTTGGTGAGGTCCACGTTGATGAATGTGGGAGGTATTGTATTTGAAAAACTAGGGAACTGTCCTAAATGGAGCTCTCACTAATAGTCATCCTAAAATTAGTACCATATTTGGTTTAAACAGCATTGTACAGGGAGATAGATCTGTAACCTTAATATCTCCTCATTTCTTACTGTATATGATTGATTGATCTGGATCTGTATTTGTATCTAAGGTGGGTTCAATGTCTCTAAGAGGAAAGAAAACCACTTCCTACCATTGTTTTGTTGATGTATGTAGAGAAAGAAGAAAAAGAGTGAGGATTAGGAGGCACTTCATTCAGGCGTAATGTCTAGTCATATTTATTTTACTTCTTTTGCTTTTGAGCACCTATGCTACGTGAACTGTAACATTTGCAGTGTTATTCTCAGGGTAGATAATGGATACCACTTTGTTTCCTACTCTTTATCTTTTATTTTGAGTAGTTGTTGTATTGAGTAAGACATTGGAAGTGCTTTTCCTGCTATCCCACGTATGTCTCTACAAGATTTGTCTCTTTCACTCTTCCTTTCCATGAAACCCTTTGTTGTCTATTCGCAACACTATGTAGAAAGGGGTTGGTTCTTGGAGTGCGCAGATTGCTAGATATACACAAAATGGTGTTCATGATGAGGCTTGCAGGATTTTTAAAAAAGATCCTTAGCTTCATTTCATTTCATGGAGAGCAACGAGTCTGCATAATGGGAAAAATGGGTTTGTTCGAAAATCCATGAGGAAACAAGCTGTTATGATCGAAGATGTGGGGAAAATGCTTATAGAGAATACGAGATGTCTAATTTTTGGAAATGGAATTGATGAAAGGAAAATTTTTTCCAATAGTGTCCCCCATGGGTTAAATTTAACATCCTCCTGTGCATGTCAAAAATTATTTTTCTACAATTACCTTATCAATAAAATCAACCCGGCTATTACCCTGAATGGCTAAAATATTGGACTGTTATAGAAGATTATTTGCTATGTTGTGGGATAATGTATGGTGTAATATGGCTTCTTAGAGGGTGCAAATGGAGGTTTTTAGGGTGCACACAAACAATTCGATGAAATTCCTTATGGAGATGTGCAAACGAGCTCCATAAATTTGGTCAATTCATTTTCCCCTTAGGCATGGTCTGCCTTATCTTCAGCTTCCATAATTTTCCATATTTTTGGTTGTTTAATTGCAATTAAATAAAAATATAAATCTATATATTCTTATACCATTGGTTATTTTAAATGAACTCAAAGTGTAAAACAATAACACTTCACCTCATGACTTACACAAATCTGATCTACCCTTAGGTTGCCAACCATATTCTTAAACCCTCTTTCTGAGATGTTTGGGAAAAAATTTAATCAAACTAAATAGCTGCAACCCCTCTAACTGGCTAGTTGAGTTTGAGTTCGCCTTTAAACCTAGCTTACATCCCTTGGTAAAAGTAAATCACGATTTTTCGAGACTCACAAAACAAAATTTTGAACCCCGAAAAAGAGATGTCAAGTTTCGTCTATGTTCCTTGTTATGTGGGGAGTTGCATTAAGCCTTAGATTGACCTCTATTGACCATTTATGTTCTTTTTGTCGCCCCTATAGGGGCCATGTTACCCTCATTTTGTAGTTTTAGGAAGCCAATAAAAGTGAAAAGTTGAGTTTTGTTTTGGCTTGCCATTTGGACCCTAAGCAAAGAAATGTTTATTCTCCTTCACAAACCTAAAATTTCCTGTAACCATCAGTTCAGGGAAAAACACGTCGCTAGCTAGTTTTTCAGAGGAGTTTTGTATGCCTCTGGTCACTGATTGACAAGGTCAAAACCAATCCAATTATGACTAGTAGCCCCAAAAAACTACTCACCATTTGTAAACAGTTCACCAGTTCTGAGTTTTGTCAGCTCCTATGAATTCTCAATTTATAGGGGAGCTTGTAGGAAATTACCTATTGTGCATTTTACCATCAAAATCTAGTTTTTGAATGTAGTTTCTTATCCTCTAAGATAAAATTGGATGTTTTCACAACTAGTAGGAAAATGTAAAAGAAGGTCGTAGGACCCTAGTCAAGTCAATAAGCCGAAAAGAAAACTTATAGACACTTATAAATGACTGTATGAAACTCTTTATTGTGGCTTGTTTTAAGAAATTTTCTTCTCCTAAAATAGTATTTTCTCTCTCCTCTCTCTTCTCCCTCTCCTCTCTCTCCTCCCTTAGTTAAGAAATGAAGTGCAATGAAATGATTATATATCTTTAACCCTCTCTACTTATGTGTGAAGTATTCTGATTATGTAAATGAAAAACTAGAAAATGTTAATTATGTTATATTTAGGTGGATACAATGCTAGCATTTGTGTTGACCATGCAGTGGTTGCAGGTACCGAGACATGGAGTAAGTGAAGTGTTACTTATAATCACATATTAGCATGTTACTTGGAACAATGAAATTGAAGAGGCTAAATCAACATTCTGTAATATATTGAAATGTTTATTATTGAAATTTTGTAATAAGTATGAGTTTCTAGTGTTTAGGGGTGTTTTGGGAAATGTGCATTTAATTATGGGTGTCATTTTGATTCAAAATTATGTATTGTAAAAGGTTGGATATTTATGTTAACTGAAATTGAATTTGACCTCTTATAGTGCATGTCAATAAAAAAATTAATGATTAAATCTTTGGTGTGTTGTGTTATTTACTTTGAAATTGTATGAAAGAAATATAAATAAAATAGTCAACCTTAGTATAAAAACCTTGTATGTCCACTCTTCTCGTGTGATCCTTCATAACGTAGAAAACAAAAACCTTAGGGTGAACCTAAATCATTATACTTGATGGCACCCCTATCTTAGGAAAATAAGAACCCAAATCCAAGTTATCTTTATACCATGCATGCTTAGTGACATTTTCACAATCCCATCTGATAGGAATGGTAAGGGTTAAACACTATCTTAAGTTTTTGGCCTTCCCCTTAGGATTGGTTTCTGTGCATGTAACAAGGTGTTTAGATCCCCTAAGTTGGTACCTCTTGAGGATTTTATTTAAAATCCAATGTGAAACCCTCTTGGATTGGCACATGTGTAGAATGAAGGGCTTTAGGTGGAAAATATAGATAACTACCATTTGAAATTCATCTTGAAGATTCAGGGTTATGAATGAATTCCATATTATAATGCCCACAATTTCAACAGCAAAATACAACCATAAAATTAATGGGATTTTTATTTCATTTCTCGCTACACAACACCACATGGGCTCAAATAGAGAAATTCAACATCACATAAGACACTTACACAAGCATGGACCCACATAGACAACATGATAACACCATATGCATGTCGATGCCACACTTTCCCTAACGAACAAATACTATAAATGATCCAACCACAAGAAAGACCCAAGGATTGGAAAGTCCACAACGAATCATTACCATGGTTATATCCTGGTTACGATTAAAATTCCAAGAGAATTTATTGTGAAAGGATAAATTCCCGTTCTCAACTTACATATTCTTAATTTCATTTATGATTCAACTT
The DNA here is from genome assembly GCA_018340775.1 of Taxus wallichiana var. yunnanensis. NCBI lineage: Eukaryota > Viridiplantae > Streptophyta > Pinopsida > Cupressales > Taxaceae > Taxus > Taxus wallichiana. The sequence goes on along the minus strand of CM031237.1, from coordinate 732,438,051 downwards.
ATAACAAGCATAATTAGATTGGATTCTTATCCTTGACCATAGTTCCCATAACACAATAGGTTATTTGCCACATTTTTAATGCATACAAAACTCGTGACGCTCATTCTTATGCAAGAGTTCTCAAATATGTTTTTTTTGTTTAAATTTTACCCTCATTACGCAATGAAAAAAATTACATGAAGTCAAGGGAAAGAAATGTTAAAATTTAAAGGAGATTTAGGTTCAAGTTACATCTTCCTATAAACTTCTGCCATTTTTATTCACAATATCATAACTAATTTAAATTTTCATCCATTCTTATTTTATTTCAACCCATCGACATTTTCAAGATCAAACAATATTTCATAGTTATTTCTAGAGAGAGAAGAGGGAGGAGAGAGAAAAACATTATAAATTACTAAATCCATTCATAGAAATAAATTTGATTAAATCATACTTTACACAACAATGAAACTATATGAAAAGGGTTCACAAGTATTAACAAGTCAAATGGGAGCCTCGGGAGGAATGTCTAGCTCAAGTTGTGAGTTTGCAAAAAAAATCCAAAAATAGCTAAAGTGCTTACAATGTGAGTCCAAAAAACACGTTTTTAAGTTCAAATGTAAATTTCAATGATTCCTATTTACTCCCTTATATATAAATAACTCATCGAATTTGACGGAAGTCGATTACGACAAACATGTCTCAAAATAGAAAGGTGAATCTGAGACCAATTATCGTAAACACGTCAAACGTGTTACTGTTGTAAAGCAATTGTGGGCTCCTAAACTCACTTCAAACTCTAAATTAGTAAATCATTTTTTCAAAACCGAGAGTTGGTTTCAATTATCCTAATGGAGGTCTAGAGGTACATAGGGTTAGTTTTCAATTTTTCCAAATCGATAGGACAACCGCAAGCCAAAACCGATCACATTTTCTTTAAAACGGAGCATCACTCCAAGTGACTAAAATGTAAAATGGGAATCAAAACTTGTCTCTCAAGACATCAAATTGAGCAGCCAACCAAGGGCAACCACCTGCAATCCATACGCAATCATTTGGCCACATATCCTTTAGGAATTCACAACCCATTTACATGCCAACGTATGCTTCTACTTTAATCATTCAAAAACAAAACTCAACAATGTCAATGCCAATAATATTTATAACTCTCTCAAATAGATTTAGTGGATGTCCATTCCCCTTTTCTAAGTTCTTATTTGGCACAAGCTAAGAGAGTTAATTTGGAAAAGTGAACATATTTATTAATAACCCCATTCAACAACACATTTTTGTAAATCTTGCAAATCGTTAATATCCTTGAGATCACATCTCTTTGATGTGTTCTATCAACTAGTTTGTGTGCCTTGACTGTTTCCACACTTTGCATACATTTATACGAAGGGAGTTGTAGCTGCAATGTCTGAATAAATTCCTCTATCCATGATTCTTTCTTGGACGTCCACACACACATCCAAGTTTCTCAAACTGGTTGGGGTAGGGAGGATGCTAGTATTGGTTTTCTCTAGTATGTTTTAAACATTTCAATGAAATTCACTTGAAATTATCTAGAGCCTTTCTAATAAGCGCATTTTTTTAATGATACATCAAGCTTTGCAGTCCATGAGAACACATTTCTCTCATACATTTTTTATTTATTTTATACACCATCATGGCTCCACCTCACTTGGGGTTCTCTAACAGTAACCAATTTCCCTGTCAAGACGTCCACATTTTGTCCAAATGTGAAAATACCAAAAAAACCAATGCCCTTCACTTCCAAGGTCAAACCCACAACATTATGCAGCGACCAGAAGGAGGGGACGCTAGTCAAGGTTGAGGATTTTGGATTTATACCTATCTATTAAATGTTTTCTTAATAATTTCAAATTCCTTTTCAACAAACATTCTGTGCATAACCTACAACCAATCCCTCCAATGAGAATCATCTTTTTGAGGCATTCTATTAAACAGTTCACCATCCTACAATTTTCAACAAAAAAGAAGCTTATAGATCTGGGTGAGCTTTCCAAGAGACGTGGCACCTACCCCAACCATCCAAACACAAACTAGATTCCTTTATACAACCTACATGACTCCATTTTACATTCTAAATCCACAAGCTTTCACATTTTGTACTCTAGCACTAAGTGAATGTTGCACTCACACAACTAGTCACAGTTTTAAATTGCATGATTATGATTAAGTTTAGAATCTCCACAAGATAGTTATCCCATTATTGTCATAGGATGGGAGAGGACTGGTGATAAATATTTCAACATGTCTACCCAAAATGCATTAAAACACTCAAACTCAAACCAGTCCTGCAAAATGCATTTTTTGGCACTTGGGAGTTGCACGCAACAGGGAGGAGAAAGTACATGGACTGAGAGATAAGGATTTACACCTATTTTTGGTGCCATTTTTAAGCTTGCATCATGTTACCCTAAAATTTTCAAATCTATATCTGCTCAAAAATGTTTTACCCTTTGAATTAATGGTCTAAATTTCTTCCCCTCCAGTTGAATGCTTTTAAATGCTCACAAACTTGTTGTTTTTCCCTAATTTGAAGGAATATTCCAAGTTTTCCTTTTTGTGCCCTAGTTCTTCCAATTTTACGGGCTGTGTCATTTTTTCCCTTTGTCAGATCATGGAAAAATCAAAATTGATCAATTCATACTTGTTTGTATTTAAAAATCCAATCCCAAGGTTGAAAATGTTTGAAAATCATGCTTCAGTTGATTTAAAATCAAAAATTTGCCATCCTTGGCGAAAATATTTAGAATTCTGGGCATCCTTAAAATGATTTTTTTTTCCATTTTCAGCAACATATGGGTGTCATTTTCCTGTCAAATTCATCCTCAGGAGGTATTGGCAATGTGGCGGGTTGGCGGGTGGTCAGATTCACTTGGAATTTTTAGACTTTACTTTGCGAAAATTTTAAAAGTCAAAACTTGGCAAAATCCCATAATCCCAATCGAGAGTGGACACGTGGCATCATGGCGGTGCGAGCTTTCCTGGATTTGGCCAGGGAAAAGGGGATTTTTTCCCTTTTTCATAATAAAGTTAAAGTAAATTTTTGGCCCGAAATCCCATGGCCAATAACAAGAGGACACGTGTCCATAATTTGCAAGATGCGGGTCTACGGAGGGAAATGGGGATTTTTCCCCTTTTTTCCAAAAGGACTCAAAACAAAATTTGATGCGCTGGCCCACTAGCGAATCACAAGGAGACACGTGGCGAAGGAAAAAATGGAGGTGTGGGCCCAGTAGGGAAAAAAGTGAAATTTTTCCCAATTTCCAAAAAAGGTTAAAATGTGCAGAATTGAAGTGTGATTTCAATGGGACCCACCATATGCCACGTGTCAGCTCCAAAATTCAAAGTGGAGGGGCAGAGAAAAGGGTCAAAATTTTCCATTTTTCCAAAAAATGTGGAAAAGTCAAAAATAAGCCCGAATTTGTTCCCAATCATAGTTTAACACGTAGTAGATCAAGGGCAACTGTGCATTTTCATTTTTGGCTACCATTTTTCCTCTAGGAAGCTTGGAATCACGAATTTTGCATCAAAATTCATCAAATTTATAGTGATTTTGTGTCGTCTTGGCCTTCCAAGATCATTGGCATCACTTTCATGGCTTAATTCTTTGATTTGAGGTGTTTTTAAAAAAAATTATTGTGTGAAGAGAAACACGTGAAATGACAAAATAAAAAATTGTAGAGGTAGTTTTAAAAGGTGAAATGATGAGAGGAAGGGTGTTTCCATGCCTCAATGATGAAAAACTTACCTCCAGGATGGATAATGATCCAGATATTTGTAATGATTTAATCTTTTCGCACTTCGAAGTTCAACTGCGAGTGTTTTTTATAGTTCCCCTGATGTCATTTTCATTGAATCATGAGGATTGTTGTAACAAAATTTATCCCATGGCATATTCTTTACTTGGGAAAGAAGGCTCCAATGTGGCATGAGGTATATAATGCATTTTGGAGAAATAGTAAAGGGTCAACAAAAATTTGAAAATCACGAGCAAATTCTTAGAAAAGGCACATCTTCTGAAAAACCCACCAAAGAAACGGATAATTTCTTCTGTGTTGGATCTTCATATATGTGAGTTGGTTACAAAAGTATAGCCATCACACACTCTCTTTATTTTTCATGAAACTCTCCCCTGATGCATGAATCTAACAAGATTTTGAGTTAATCTGTGTTTTTCTGGGCAATATGATGTTTGTTATCATTTTTAAATGCCTGTAAATAGTTTTCACTGTTCTTGTTGCAATCTTGCATTGAAAGTCTTTAGAAATCACATAGAATCTCTATTTCTTGTTGATAGTTTAGTGGCATTTGCAATCTCATGTTCAGAAGAGCCTTCATCTGATAAAGAGATAAACAAATGTAAAATCACTTGACCTTCGTTGACTGCAGAGATTTCTTGTAAGCCTTTGTGGGTACCTTAGGGGTGGTTTGATCATGGATTTTTGTATTTAATTGAGTTCTTTACTTCAAGTTTTTGTGGTGAATTCTCAAATATTGTGTAAAGAGTGCTACTGAAATTGCATTTATGCCTATTCTTTTTGAAAGAATGTCTTTATTATTTGAAGCATTTTATCGATAGTTGTTTGAGTATTTTAGAGGTTATCAAAGATCTAATATATCCCATTCTTTGTCTCATAAATACCCCACAAAAATTTCATTCAAACAAAATAATCGTACCCACACTACCCCTATTTTGTGTATCAACAAAAGAATACAATCCATTCACAAAAATGCAAAGGCAATTTAGGATTATACTGATGTCTTGATGCCCTTTCCTTGCATTGAAAATATCTCCATCATCTGGGAGTGACAACTTGTGAAAGTCAGATTTGGAGTGTTGATCATATTTTCCCAAGTCCTATTCATACTACTTGCATAAATTAAGGGATATCTTCATCTTCTTCACCATTTGGGTGTTAATATAGGTTCTCTTACCTTGGTTGAAAGGAACAACCTAGAATAGTGAGGGTCATATCGATCCTTTCAAGGTGCCGAGTTAGATCACATCCCCTATTAAAATGACACACATCATGATCTATCGACTTTAAACATGCCATATTTCGATGCTGCTCGATTTAAAAGGAGAACAAATTTGGGTACCAACACTTTTCTAGTGCCGTTGTGCTTGATGGCGCTCGAAGAAGATTAAATGATTGCATATCTTATAACAAAACAACAATCCCAATATAAATGGCCTGCAAAAAGAGGTGGAAGGCGATTACACTCGTTATGGAGAAACCAATGTGATACGTGAAGACAATGTATTAACTAAGCTAACATTCCCCCCCTTAATACATTGTTCTTACAAATGTACCACCTAAACAAATCAAACTTCACCTTGCCGAGTGGCTTGGTGAGAATATCTGCAACCTGAAAATCAGTAGGGTAGTACTGGAGCTGAATTTGGTGGTTCAAGACCTGTTCACGAATGTAGTGACATTTGACCTCAATATGCTTTGTTCATTCATGAAAAACAGGATTCTTCATAAGTTTCAACACACCTTGATTGTCGCAGTGAATGATGGGAGGTTTCTCTTCAGGAATCCCTATATCTGCAAGAATGCGACATAACCAAATTACTTCACACATAGCTCCTCATGTGGCATGGTATTCAGCCTTAGTGGATGAGAGAGCAACAATAGTTTGCTTCTTGCTAATCCACGAGATAGGTCCAGATCCGAGATGAAAAACATATCCTGAAGTGGATTTCCTGTCATCAACGGATCCTGCATAGTCCGAGTCTTTATATCCTTGTAAGAAGAACTGAGTGTTCTTATGATACTCTAGACCAAATTCAACTATACCTCGAGACATATCTCAACACATGCTTTGCTGCTATCCAATGACATTTCTTCGGCTCCTGCATAAATCTGGAGAGATAGCTCACTGCAAAGCAAATATCTGGCCTGGTATAAGTCAAGTAAATGAGACTCCCCACAAGCTACCTGTAGTGAGTGCCATCTACCTGCGGTGAATCCTAGAATCTAGATAATTGTAAACCTTTTTCCATAGGTGTGGACATTGGTTTACAATCTAACATTCCATATTTTTCCAGGAGTGTCTTAGCATATTTCATCTAGGAGATGAAGATATGATTCTTCTTCTACCATATCTCTAAGCCAATTCAATAGTGAAGTAGCCCCAAATCAGTCATGTCAAAGGATTTCTTGAGATCATTCTTTACATCATCTACAAGATTTTTAGAACTTCATGTGATCACAAGATCATCTACGTACAAACCGAATGAAAGTCTCTGTTCCTACCTTCTTGATACACAAATTTGTATCTGAGGGGCTACGAGTGAATCCATGTTGCAATAGGTGATCATCAATTTTTATATACCATGCCCTAGGTGCTTGTTTGAGTCCATAAAGAGACTTTATCAGATGACATACCTTGTGTGGTTGATGCTCGTCTACAAACCCTTTAGGTTGGACCATGTACACTTCTTCTTGTAGATCACCATTTAGAAAAGCACTCTTGACATCCATCTGCTAAAGTTTCCATCCATTTTGTGTTGCCAGTGCACAGACAACTCTGATGGTTTTGATCTTTGCAGTGGGTGCAAAGGTCTCGTCATAGTCAATTCCTTCTTGCTGAGCATAACCCTTTGCAAAAGTTTTGTTTTGTGTTTTTTGATTAAACCATCTACCTTATATTTTGTTTTGAAAATCCATTTACAGCCAATGGATTTCTTACCTGGAGGTAGATCGACAAGTTCCCACGTCCGATTCTAAATTAGGGAATCATATTCAGCATCCATAGCCTGTTTCCACTGTGGTTGGTCTAATGCCTCACGAACAGTGTCAGGTTCGGTGCTCTCAACAACTGAACTCATGAGTGCAAAATTTACCTCATGTCTAGCTTGACTTCATGTTCTAACTCCCGTAGAAGTACCAGGAAGTGAGTTCAGGTGTGCATCCCTAATAGTACTCTGGACCCATTTCAGATGTTGGTTCTGCTGATGTGAAGATGTGTTTTCTAGTGTGCCAAGATCAATAAACAAGTCTCCACTCAACTCTTCTTCTCTCTGAGAAGAATCATCTTGCCCATCATCTGGATGTGTGAGGAATCTATGTGACGAGGTTAGTACTGGATCTCCATTGTGTGGCGGAGAGTCAAAGGACGACTCATCACATACAACATCTTGACTCTCGTAGATCTTCTTCATCTCAATATCCATGAGACGATATGCCTTTGAGGTAGTACTATACCCCAAGAAAAGACATGGAAGTGTCTTTGGATCAATCTTCTTCCTTCTCTTATCTGGAACATGCATATATGTAGTACAACCAAAAACTCTCAAATGATGAATAGAAGGTTTACGACTAGTCCATACCTCTTCCAGTGTCTTGTTCTAAGATCTTCATGGGTGCCTAGTTGAGTAGATACACTACTTGTCTCTGGCCGCTTCTGCCCAAAACTAATCCTCCAACTTGGCGGTGGAGAGCATACAATGAGCCATCTCTATGATAGTCCTGTTGTGGCACTCAGAAATCCCATTCTATTGGGGCGTGTAGGGTGGAGTCAGATGTTGGTGAATGCCATGCTACTTCGGGGATGCTAAGAAATTCTTTGACACAAATTCCCCCTCGATCCGAGCGGAGGAGGAGTAGAAGAGGCTTCCCAAACTACTTGGTGGCTTCTTTGGTAGAAGGTTTGAAAATTGTAAATTCCTCACTCTTTTCCGGAGGAAATATACCCACATTTTCCATGAGTAATCATCAATGATAAGTTGGAAGTACTCAAAACCTTAGAAGCTAGCTAGCAAGGGTCCGGACATATTAGTGTGAACAACTTGAAGATGCTCTGTAGAATGATAAGAGCTATGTTTGAACGGACCTCTATGTTGTTTTCCTATAAGACATCTTGAGCAAATAGGTAAGGAATGGGAGAGTGGAGGAAGCCCTCTTACCATTTCCTTAGCACTGAGCTGATGTAGAGCCCTGGTAGAAATATGACCATATCGAAAGTGCCATAGTGCAGTGGACTCCATTGTTGAAGTAGAGAGAGCAATGCTAGTTGAAGTGACATCCATCCAAAGTGTAAATAGACGGCCCTTCGAAATTCTTGAGCAATAACTAACTCTCCACGGGAAATAATGTAGGACTTGACCCCTTTCTCAACAAAGAATTCAACTTGCATTCGATGGTTAAGAAGTTGACTCACAAAAAAATATTTGAGGTCAAACCTAGAACATATAGCACCTTCGTGAGTGTACATCTTCGTGTTCCAAGAGGAATGATGACATCACCAATCCCTGCCACAATATACTCTTGATTGTCTACATGGTGATCCGATCTCCAGTGGGCCTGGTCACTTAGAGTATGAAACAACTTCTTATTGCCAGTCATGTGTTTGCTAGCGCCTGAATCAATCAACTAGACATCTTTTGATGGTTGCGAAGTCTGTGAGACTAGAACAATGTCAAAATGAGTCGTGTCTAAGTACTCTTCATCGGAGGTTACATCCTACCGAGTAGCTATGTGGCTCTTTTTCCTCTGATTGCAAGCACACCATTGGGATTTCTTGGAATATCCTTGGCCAGAAGTGCTCTCTTCACCAGAGTTGCCATACTTATGACCGTTGTAATAACAGTTCGTAGTCGTGTGCATATCCATGGAGCAAATGTGGCACCACCGATCTACCTTGTGATTATGCTACTTCTGGGGTGGCCGCTATGGTGGCCGCTGAAGATGGCTATTGAGGATGCTTCTTCTAATTCAGGGAGGTGTGTGCCCTTTCCGAGGCTTATGTTTTTGCCTCATGATGAGAGCCTTGTCTTCGAAGGCTTCTTATACATTTTTCATGGCTTCTTCCTGCTAGAGATAATTCACCAGGGTGGAAAAAATCACCTCCTATTGAGTGATGGTCAACGTGGTGATCAGTGTCTGAAACCGGGAAGGAAGAGCTCGCAAGGTGAGTGGGACTAGCAACTTGTCGTCCACTAGTTCACCGAGAGCAGAGAGTTCTACACATAACTCAGCCACACGCTGCAAGAAGGCTTCTACTGATTCACCATCATGCATACTCATTATATGAAGCTTTGTCTGAAGATGTAACTTTGTCATCAGATTCTTAGCTTTGTAGATGGTACACAATGCACTCCATGCCTGAGAAGAAGCGGTTGCTTCCCGAATGTATGGCTGCACCTCATCAGAAAGGCTCAGGGTGATAAGCATTAGTGCTTTCGCATCAGCCTTTTCATATTTTTCCAATAGATCAACATCTATGGGAGGGGCGTCTTTGCCAGAAACGATCCCCCAAAGATCTTCGAACTGAAGAATCGTCTGCATCTTGGTTTTCCATGCGGCGAAATTTGGCCCTTTCAAGAGTTGGGCATCGGATAGCAATATTTTTGAGTAGACATTTTCAAAAACTCAAAATTGTATTTTATTTATTTATTTTCAAAAATTGCTACAAACCTTACTTAAGGAATCATCCAGAAGATGGGCTCTATAGGCTCGTGCAGTGAGACGCTGATGCTCCTATGGGCGTTCTATTTCGCGTTCATCATCTGCATCATAACCATGTTCAAGATCTACACGAATCCAACGTGCTTGACATCGAACGTCAAACCAAAAATATTCCAATGTCCTTGGCACACAATCTCATCAAAGAGAATGTTCCCAGTGTTACGTAGCTCATTGACCAAGGCAAAGAACAACCCGGTGGTGTCTTCATTATCACTCGGTGCCCAAATATTTGGTGCATTACTCGTGGTGCTTTGTGCATCAGAAATTTGTGACATACGCGCACACGGTTTTGAAATTTGCAGGCTTTCTTTCACTTGCCTACACAGGTTGTATGTCTACAAGGATTTTCCACTTGCACAGTTTAATGGCTTTCTTGCACAGGGTTGTATGTCTGCAGGATTTCTTCCACTTGCATAGTTTAATGGCTTTCTTGCACAGCAAAGAAGAAAAAAATAGTCACTGAGGGCTCCTTCCACGCACAACAAAGAAGAAAAAACAGTCACTGAGGGCTCCTTCCACGCACAACTTTTCTCTTCTTCTCCACGCCACTCTTCCTACACATTTTTCTCAGCAAAGCAGGTCAGAAAGAATCTTCTGTTCAATGCTTTTAATTTGGTTTAACTAATGATCTCCACACAGGCTCCTCCTTGGCGGCTACTTTCCAAACGCACAGCATAGGACAGATAGCGAGGTCGATTGGATCACAACGAGCTCTATTTGATTGGATCTTCCATGCAGGCTCTGGTCATTTGGATCTCCATGGCCTCCTTCCACGGCAGCCTCCTCCAGCGCAGCAGTGCTCTTTCACGCAAGGTCTGCACTTCACCTTCACGCTTCCTTCCTTGGTCGCTGTTTCTTCCACTCAGGTAGAGGATGAGCAGGATGCTCTGATACCAATGATGGTGCTCAAAGAAGATTAAATGATTGCTATATATTATAACAAAATAGCAAGCCCAATATATAGGCACTGGCACGGTAGGTGTAGGTAGTTACACGGTTATGGAGAAACCATATGTGATACATAGAGACAATGTATTAACTAAGCTAACGGTTGTCGGGAGTCCTTTTAATTTCTTGGTGTTTGTGGAGTGTTTGAAGAGTTTGAGCATTTGTGTATTCAAGTATTTGAGCTGCTACATTGTTAAAATATCATTCTATGCTTCATATCTATAATTTTTAAGCAAAAGTTTCAAGTTCTGTCTTCCCTTTTTCATTTCCCAATAGTTTATACACTTTGGTTGCATTGTGATTGATTGATTTAAGAAGAAGAAGATTTGATTTATAAGGCTTTGCAAAGTTTTTCAGTGCTAGTAAACATTTGATAGATTACTTTAGTGCATTTACACAACTAAGGTGAAAGTCCTTAGTGGCAACTCCATGCTGATGTGATATTGAAAATACCAGTTGTCTTACCTTTTTGTCATTTACTTTTGTGTTGCTAATCCCTGCAAAACTAGAAGGAAGAAGATCTCTCTTCATCAAGGATTCTGCTAAGAAGTTGTTTACAGATTCAAGAAACTTAGAGCTAGAGGGGAGAAAGGTGTGGAAGGTTGTTGGAGACTTTACTGCAAGAAAGGAGATCCCTATTGTTGAGTTTGAAAGTGAGTAGCCTGTTATTGAGGACTGTAATTCTTCTTCAAGTGGATCTGATTCAGACAATCATATTGCTGATTTGAATTCCCCATCGGTGAGGGACCTTCTTGTGCATTTGAAAGGCTTGCTCCTAAATTTTCTCCTGTATTTTCTAAATTTTCTAGAGATCATCAAGAAGGAGAGCCCTTAAGAGAGATTTGTCTTGAAGTTTTCATTCCCATTCCCCAATACCTCTCACTCCTCATCAGCTTGTTTCACCTCTAAGATCACCCCCACCAAACAATATGGCTCAGCCTAGACCTCCATTTGTTGTTAACACCTTTGGTCCTATAAATTTTAGAGGAATGGATGGTTACCCAAATGCTATCCCACAAGATGTTAGAAATAGGTTGCTAAAATTCCAGGTAACAATGTTATTACTGGTGATCAGCATCTCAAACTTTTTGATAATATGATGGAAGATTTTGAGATAGAGTTTGAGGATGTGTATGTCAAATTGTTTATTCATACACTAGAAGAGGATGCTAGATATTGGTACAAGGCTCTACCTGATAATTCTATTGATTCATGGACTGAAATGAAAAATGCATTTAGGTTGCAATATGGTGACAAGACTAATCCTAGATTTCTTTTATCTAAGTTTGAGAATATCAAGAAGAACCATAATGAATCAGTCCATGAATTCAACACAAGGTTTAACAAAACTTTGAGAAGGTTGCATGTTGGTTTGAGGCCTTGTGATGAATCTTGTTTAATCAAATATGCAGATGCATTTGATAAGAAGGAAGCCTATTACCTAAGAGACAAGAACCCAACCAATCTAAGACAAGATTTCACCATGGCACTTCAAATTGAAAACAATATCAAGGTTGTTTGGAAACCTCTCAAGAGAGATGGTGTAAAATTGATAAACCCTGAAAAACCTCAAGCTAGCAAAGGTGTTTATTTAGAAGAGGTTGTGAAAAATTTGGTAGGGGCTGTCAAAGAAATCTCATACAAGTTGGCAAGAGCTGAGAAGGGAATTGGGAAGACTTCACAAGGTCAGCCTAGGTAGCAAGCACAAGATAGATTTGGCAATCACCATAGGAATGAGCAGAGGTTTGGTGACAAAGGTAAAGGGCCTGTTGGATCTACAAATAGATATCCTCGAGCACGTGAAGGAAGAGTGTTTCTTGATCCCTTAACTGCTAGGGTTGCTATTGTTGAAGAAGTTGTTGATATTGAATGGTGTGATAGGTGTTTTTTGCCCCATCCTCCATGTGAAGCAGACCAGCAAGAAGGTTAAGTTAATAATGATGATGGTATTGATGATGATATTTACATGGTGGACTATTCTTCAAGCTCACAAGGAGGAGCAACATCTACGGAGGTAATAAGTGCAAGGACTACTGCAACCTTTTGGGATTGCATAAATCGGTACCACTTCTTTCTCTTTCTCATACTCATGATGTAGATGTAGTTCAAGCATTTGAAATTCCTAACAATGACTTTGAATACCTAATAGCATTGATGATTAAGAAATATGATGGTGGTATCCCATCGGAGGAAGATAGACAGTTGTTAATGAATGTTGTTGTGGGTCAAGAGAAAGAGTATAATACTAGAAGCAAAGTTGTTAAGGGAGTTGGGCCTCAAGCCAAACCTAAAACACCCTTGCTCACAAGCATTCCAAAAGAAGCTCCTAGGAAAGAAACACTTGCTAAAAGCTATACTATCCCAAGCAAAAATTACAGTCCTCCTCATGCCCAAGCTACCAAGAATCCCTTGCCATCTAATGAATCTTCTTGTCTCCCTTCCAATGTTGTCCTACCAAAGAGTGTTCCCTATGACATAGCCCAGGTATTGAGCCAAATTAAAGTGAGTGTTCTAATCATTGAGTTGCTTAGAATTCCTTAGCATAAGAAGAGAACATTTGAGTACTTAGGGTTGAAGGAAGAGAAGATCACTCCAGGAAGAAATGTAAATGTTGTTGAGACTCCTCCTCAAATCATTGCTGACCTTGAAACACCACCAGCAGAAGAAGATCTTGGAGATACACCTAAGGTATATTTGGGGACATCTTTGGTTGATTCCCAATTGAATGTTGATCCATTTTTCACAACTTTGATTATAAAGGATAGGCTACTTCACAATTGTATGTTTGATTCTAGTGCATCATGTAATGTCATGCCTCTAGAAGTCATGAATGAGTTGGATATCAAAGTGACAGTAGCCTATGGAAAGTGTACTGCTATGGACTCAAGAGAAGTGCCGGTAGTAGTTGGTTGTGTAGCTTGCATCTTATCCCATGAGGAATTTAAAATTGGATGTTGTGATTGTTGATTTCCCTACCAAATGGGGTATGCTTTTGTCAAGAAAGTGGTCTGCAAGTGTTGGAGGGAGTGTCCAAATGGACATGTCTTTTACTATTATTCCCATTGAGGGAAGCCTTGTCAAGATCTATGGAGAAAAGAAAATGTTACATCTAATTAAGGATCCAAATAATGCTTCCTATGAAGTGTTGTTTGCCGATGTTGATGCTGATAATTTCATTGGTTTTGCTGATCGAAAAGAACACAAAATCGACCAAATCAAAGTGCCTTGAACATGTATGTTCTCCTGGACCTTGCTATTTTATGGAGCTTCCTCCAAATTTAAAAATGGTGCTGGTGTAATTCTGATTTCTCCTAGCTTGGAAGAATTTGTTTTTTCCTTCAAGCTTAATTTTGAATGTACTAACAACATTGCTCGAGTATGAAGCCTTATTGTTGGGTATAAGAATTGCATGGAAGTATGGTGTCGTGGACATCATTGCGAAGGAGATTCAGAGCTAGTTGTCAAACAAATAAGAAAATTTTATGCTACAAAAAATTAGCGGATGAAGCAAGATAAGCATGTAGTTTGGGATCTAATTAAGATTTTTTATTCAGTTCAATATTATACACCATGATAGAAGTTTGAATGTTGCTTTTGACAAGTTGGTAGTGTTAGGGTCAAGATTTTGAGTTTGCACCATTTCAGGTTTATTGTGATTATAATGTTGAAGTGTTGACTAGGCCAGGTTGTCCCCACAACATCAAGCATTGGCAAGTGTTTGATGATGATTCTCAAGTGCAAAGGTTCTTACAAAATCAAGGTAATTTTGTATATCAGAATATTTATTGGGAACCAATGGTGTGTATATTTGAAGGAAGAGAGACTTTTTTGGAAAAGATATCATCTAATTGAAAACAAACACCATTCCCGAGAGGTCTTATTGCACTTGATTCAAATTTTAACAATGTTGATTACATCATAAATAGAAACATTCCTACCTCAAGGGATGTGAAAGAGCATGACTTCAAACAAAGGAAAAACCAATAAAATTTTGGCTGGGCAGCATCTAAACAAAGAGGAGAAATAGTCTTATGTTCGAAATTGTTAAAGAAATATCGGACTATCTTGCATGGTCATACTCAGAGCTGAAAGCATATAGAGAATATTTATTTCAGCACAAGATCCCTCTTGAAACAAATTCAAACCATTCAGACAGAGGAAAAGGCCAATTAATCTACTTCTCTCCATGAAAATGCAAGAGGAGTTAAAGAAGTTGAGAGATGGAGGTATTATTTAGCCTACTAGATATTCATCTTGGGTTGCAAACCCTATGCCAGTCAGAAAGAAGAACAGAGACATCAGAATTTGTGTGGATTTTATAAATCTAAACAAAGCATCCATGAAGGAAAACTATCCCTTGCAAAATATGGAAAATATGTTGCATCTTATGATAGGGTCTGAATTGCTTTCTACATTGGATGGTTTCTCCGGATATAATCAAGTGGTTGTCAAAGAATCAGAAAGACTTAAGACAGAATTCACTACTCCTTGGGGAACATATGTTTTTGTTAGGATGCCATTTGGTTTGATGAATGTTGGTGCCACTTTTCAAAGAGAAATGGATGTTGCTTTTGTTGGTTACATCAATGAGTTCATTGCAGTTTACCAAGATGATGTGACTTGTGTTTTCAAGGCGGAGGTGATCACTTATAGCACTTCGAGAAGATGTTGATCAGATGTAGGGAGTATGGAATTTCTCTTAATCCAAAGAAGTTTCATTTTGGCATGCAAAAGGCCAAGCTGCTTGGTCACATTGTGTCAAAAGATTGTGTTATTATAGACCCTACGAGAGTGGAAGCAATCAACAAAGTACTATCCCAAGAACCAAGAAAGGCATCCAATCTTTCTTTGGTCAAATTAATTTTATTAGAAGGTTTGTTTCCAAATTTTTTTGAGTTTACTCTTCCAATCAAAATCATGCTAAAGAAGGACCAAGTTATCAGGTGGGAGGAAGCTTCCATTCAATCTTTTGAAGGAATCAATGAGGCACTCAAACATGCACTGTCTTGGTAGCTCCAAATTACAAGAAGCCTTGCAAAATATTCTCCTTTTCTTCTGAAAATATTGTTGCATCTATTTTTATCCAAAAGGATAAATATGGGGTTGAGAGGCCTATTTCATTCTTTAGCAATTCTTTACAAGTTTCTGATTTAAAATATACAATCATCGAAAAACAAGCATTTGCCTTGGTGAAAGCAACAAAAAAAAAATTTCAGGCCTTATATATTGAGCTCAAAAGTTGTTGCTTATATTCCCCACACCATGTTGAAGGAAATCTTATTAGAGATGGAGATCTCAAGTAAAATATGTAGATGGGTGAACAAACTGCAGGAGTATGATATGGACATCCAAATCACATGGTTAGTAAGAGGTTTGGGTCTTCTTTAAGCTCATGGCCGAGAGAAACTTGCAGTGTGGAAGTGAATCAGCTAGAGGAAGAAAGGGTAAATGTGCTTGCAAAGTTGGTAAGTTCTGAGTGGTACAAAGATATGATCTTCTACCTCAGACACCTGTGCTGCCCTAGTCACTTAAATAAAAATTAGAAAAGAGCCCTCAAGCTAGATTCTCAAATATATATCATCACAGACCTTGGGCTGGCTTGGAAGAACCCTGAAGGTGTCCTTTTGAAATGCATAATTGAAGATGAAGCTCCCAAGATAGTTGTTGATTTCCATGGGGGATTTTGTGGAGAACACTTTGTTAGAAGAGTAATGACACATAAGATTTTGAGAGCTGGTTATTGGTGGCCTACTCTCTTCAAAGATGCAACCCAGTTGGTTAGAAAATGTGATAGTTGTCAAAGTTTCTCTGCAAGACTAAAAGCTTCAGGCTCCCTTGCTTTGCAGCCTATATCAATTTAAGCTCCTTTCAAGCAATGGGGGATGGAATTCATTGGTGAGATTTCAGATCAATTTAGTGCTGGCCATAAGTGGATCCTTGTAGCCACTAATTACTTTACAAAGTGGGTAGAGGCAATCCCCACCAAGAAAGCAACACACCAAATAGTTATGGACTTCTTGTTGAATCAAATCATATGTAGATTTTAAGTCCCAGTCAAGATTGTAGCTGATAATTACATGTGCTTTAGAGTCAAACCTTTAATGGAAATGTGTAATGAATATGGAATCATTATGGGTTATTCTTCAAATTATAACCCCAAGGAATGGACAAGCTGAATCCAGCAATAAGAATTTGTTGAAGATCATTAGATGACCCTTGGAGAAAAACAAGAAGAAATGGGGTGAACAATTGAAATTTACAGTTTGACCGATAGGATAACTCCTAAAAGATCTACTAGCAAAAGCCCATTTGAATTGGTGTATGGAACTCGGATTTTCTTCCCTTACACCTCAAATTATATTCATTTTAGTTTTCCCAATAGCTGGAAGATCAAGAGCTTGGCCCATATGAATCAAGGATTAATCATATTATTGAGCTTGATGAGGAGAGAAGAGCATCCCATCAAAGGAATGTCAGATTTAGGGAAAAATTGAAGACATTGTTTGACAAGAAGGTCACTCCTAGAGCCTTCAATGTTGGAGATATGGTCTTATTGTGGGATAGTAGGCATGAAGACAAGGGCAAGCATGGAAAATTTGATGCATTGTGGATGGGCCCTTACTCCATTGATATCAGAATTGGTGAGCATACCTTTTTTCTCAAAGATTTAAATGGGGAATTACTTGAATTACCTATTAATGGTAGGCATCTAAAGCATTTCTTGGACTAATCCCCAAATTTGAGGCATGCACAGCTTATATTGTGTATAGTGTTTTGTTTTTGCTTTTTTTTTGGTGTTTTTTCAGTTTTGTGGTTTGCCTTGCATTGTGGCACCATTTTGTTGGGTTCTCAGTTGGTTTTTGGTGACTTTAGCTCATGGATCCTTTTCCCAATGGATATTTTGGCACTTGGTCTACATTTTTTTCCTTGTGGCACTCACTGGGAGTGCTCATCCCCAAGCAAGAGCCGATGTTGGTGCCATTTTTAAGCTTGCACCATGTTGCCCTAAAATTTTCAAATCTATATCTACTCAAAAACGTTTTACCCTTTGAATTAATGGTCTAAATTTCTTCCCCTCCAGTTGAATTCTTTAAAATGCTCACAAACTTGTTGTTTTGCCCCAATTTGAAGGAATATTCCAAGTTTGCCCTTTTCTATGCCCTAGTTCTTCCAATTTTGCATGCTGTGTCATTTTTTCCCTTTGCCACATTGTGGAAAAATCAAATTGATCAATTCATACTTGTTTTTATTTGAAAATCCAATCCCAAGGTCAAAAATGTTCAGAAATCATGCTTCAGTTGATTTAAAATAAAAAATTTGCCATCCTTGGCAAAAAAATTGAATTCTAGGGCATCCTTTGAATTTTTGTGTTTTGATGGTCATATGGGCGTCATTTGCCCATCAAATTCATCCTCAGGAGCTATTGGCAATGTGGCAGGTTTTCATTGGCCGAGGCGGGTTGGCGGGTGGTCGGATTCACTTGGAATTTTTAGACTTTACTTTGTAAAAAATTTAAAAGTCAAAACTTGGCCCAAAACCCCGCAGCCAATTGAGAGTGGACATGTGGCATCACAACGGCGCAGAGTGGGTTGGCAGAGGGAAAAGGGGATTTTTTTCCTTTTTCACAATAAAGTTAAAGTAAATTTTGGCCCGAAAGCCCGTGGCCAATAACAAGAGGACACGTGTCCACAATTTGCAAGAGGCGGGTCCGCGGAGGGAAATGGGGATTTTTTCCCCTTTTTTCCAAAAGGACTCAAAATCAAAATTTGATGCGCTGACCCGCTAGCGAATCACAAGGAGACACGTGGTGAGGGAAAAATCAGAGGTGCGGGCCCGCGAGGTAAAAAGTGAAATTTTCCCAATTTCCAAAAAAGGTTAAAATGCGCAGAATTAAAGTGTGATTTCAATGGGACCCACCATATGCCACGTGTCAACTCCAAAATTCAAAGGCGGAGGGGTGGAGAAAAGGGTCAAAATTTTCCATTTTTCCAAAAAATGTGGAAAAGTCAAAAATAAGCCTCGAATTTGTTCCCAATCATAGTTTGACACATAGCAGATCAAGGGCAACTGTGCATTTTCATTTTTGGCCACCATTTTTCCTCTAGGAA
The DNA here is from genome assembly GCA_018340775.1 of Taxus wallichiana var. yunnanensis. Classification (NCBI taxonomy): domain Eukaryota; kingdom Viridiplantae; phylum Streptophyta; class Pinopsida; order Cupressales; family Taxaceae; genus Taxus; species Taxus wallichiana. The sequence goes on along the minus strand of CM031237.1, from coordinate 732,419,504 downwards.
GCTTGGAATCATGAATTTTGCATCAAAATTCATCAAATTTATAGTGATTTTGTGTCGTCTTGGCCTTCCAGGATCATTGGCATCACTTTCATGGCTTAATTATTTGATTTGAGGTGTTTTTGAAATAATTTTTACCCAACTAGAGTAAACACATGAAATGACAAAATCAAAAATTACAGAGGTAGTTTTAAAAGGTGAAATGATGAGAGGAAGGGTGTTTGCATGCCTCAATGATGAAAAATGTGCCTCCATGATGGATAATGATCCAAATATTTGTAATGATTTAATATTTTTCGCACACCTGGCAACCTGCGAGTGTTTTTTTGTTTGATGTCATTTTCATTGAATCGTGAGGATTGTTGTAAAAACTTTATCCCATGGCATATTCTTCACTTGGGAAAGAAGGCTCCAATGTGGAATGAGGTATAAAATGCATTTTGGAGAAATTTTAAAGGGTCTCGAAATATTTGAAAATCACGAGAAAATTCTAAGAAAAGGCTCGTCTTACGATAAACCCACCAAAGAAAAAGGATACTTTCTTCCTCGTGTTGGATCTTCATGTAAGTGAGTTGGTTACAAGTTTATAGCCATCACACACTCGAGATTGTTCATGCAACTCTCCCCATGAATGAATCTAACAAGCTTTTGAGTTAATTTCTTTTTTTCTAGGCAATATGATGTTTGTTATCATTTTTAAATGCCTGCAAATAGTTTTCATTGTTCTTGTTGCAATCTTGCATTGAAATTATTTAGAAATTAAATAGAATCTCCATTTCTAGTTGATAGTTTAGTGGCATTTGCAATCTCATGTTCGTAAGAGCCTTCATCGATAAAGAGATAAACAAATTAAAAATCACTTGACCTTCCTTGACTAAGATTGCTTGTAAGCCTTTGAGGGTACCTTAGGCATGGTTTGATCATGGATTTTTGTGTTTATTTGAGATCTTTACTTGAAGCTTTTGCTCTGAATTCTCAAAGATTGTGTGAAGAGTACTTTGCTTGGGCTTCCATTTATGCCTCTTCTCGGATGAAAGAATTTCTTGATTATTTGAAGCATTTTATCTGATAGTAATTTCAAGTATTGTAGAGGTTGTCAAAGATCTAATATATCTCAGGTTTGTCTCATCAATACCCTGCATCTCGCATTGTGTATCAACAAAAGAATACAATCCATTCACAAAAATTGAGAAGGCAAATCAGGATTATACAATGTCTTCAAAGAATCGTTGCCTTGCATTGAAAATATCTCCATAATCTGGGAGTGACAACTTGTGAAAGTCAGATTTGGAGTGTTGATCATATTTTCCCAAGGCCTTTTCATACTACTTGCATAAATTGAGGGATATCTTCATCTCCTTCACCATTTGGGGGTTACAATATAGGTTCTCTTACCTTGGTTGAAAGGCACAACCAAGAATAGTGAGGGTCAGATCAGATCCTTTCAAGGTGCTATCCATCTCTCCACCAATCTGAGTGCCAGTTAGATCACATCCCCGACTATAAAATGACACACATCATGATCTATTTGACTTCAAGCTTCATGCCATATTTCTGATGCTGCTCAGACAGAAAAGGAGAACAAATTTGGGTACCAACACCTATTAAGACCTTCAATTTGCATTTATTGCTATCAAGAATTCACATCTGTAAACAAATATGCCAAAATCCCTTCTTTTTATTGCTTTAAAAGACGTCCACGCCCAAACTAGAACATCTATTTTTGGCACAAGATGGAAGTACACTAGATATGGTGAACTATTCATATTTGAGACCTATTTTTTTGAATATGGTGAAAGGTTTTAGTTGTCCCGTGAAGAGACCCATGCCTAAAGCATGCCTCTAGGACCTAACACACTCCAAATCCCTTTCCTCATTATGAGGATCTAATTTATTGCCTTTTCTTTTTTAGTTTTTATAATATGGTTTGAAATGCAAACCATAATTAATGGAAGAGGGGGAAGTCTAGAATTACATCTCCCTCCCCTTATAAGATAATTTTCCTCGATGAGTGTTGGTCGTCAAAAGAGGATCCTAATGAGAGCAATAGTCAGGGGACAAGAAGTCCCTCCTCTTTAATGGGAGAGGTTCCCTTATTTAAAAGCAAAAATTATTTAGAAATGTACAACGCATAACTTTGAGAAGGAACTTGGGTATCATGAAAGCTTTGTGAAATGAAATAGATTAACACTCACAAAAGCATAGAAGAATGAAGACAAAGAAATGAGCGGAAAAGCATTTTCAAGAATTATAGTGACAAAATAATTCCTTATGTGTGCCAGAATACAATCAATTAGAATTGGACCATTTATATTTGAGTTACTAAGATACTATTTAGAGGGACAGAGAGTTCCATAAATAACATTTACAAGAATACAAAGCTTCTTGGTATTATGCGGACAAATGATCTAATAATATTTAACGAGATAGTTGTGAAATAAAGGAATCGATGAACAAAGAAAGAGAATCCTTTTGTATTGATTGCTATATTATTTCTTACACTTTCAGAAATAAGCCAAGTTTTCCCCCTCAAAAATGGCGAGGAGAGGCTATTATATAGTTTACAAATCAGTTACCCTTGGTAACTACTTCTTTAAAATAATGCTTAGTTAAAGGGATGCTTAATGCAAACCCCAACTAACTACAATAAATCTGAGATAAGGAAAGAAAGAAGGGAGAAAAGTCAGGAGAAGAAGACAGGTGTTCATGATTGAGAGGGGCCCACTGATTTTAGAATCCGTTGTCTGAATCTTTTCAATGCCTCTGCTATGTCTCTGCCACGAGGGACCGATGTGTTGGCAGTGGACTGGGTCCAAAATCTGAGGCACTTCTCCATCTCTTTGTTGAATTCGACGTGTGTATGATGATCTTTATTTTCTTCTTCAATAGCAGACTGGAGAGAGCAGATCTCCTTCATCTTTTCCTTGGAAATAGAATCCTCTTTGAACAAGTTATCTTTGACAAAAGCTCTGAACTGAGCTTTGATTTCTTGTAAAGAGAGGGGCACACCAGAGGTCTCATCATGGAGATGGCAATGTATATCCTTGAAGGTAGATGCAACCAAAGTCTTGAAGGCCTCACCCTTCTGCCAGCTATTTCTCAATTCTCCCAAAGCTTCTTCCAGCACCTTGATTTTCCATTCCACACTGTATACCCATGATTTTGACAAGTTATCTTTTGCATCATCGAAGACTTTGCTTGCCATTAAAATATTCTCATCAGCCTATCCCATAAGGCAAAGGTCTACTATACAGCTGCTCTAGAGTTTGAGCTCTTTATCTATATTTCCAATAGTGGAGGAGAGCTTCTGTTGCAGATTATTCACCTTCTCATTGAGTTTGAAGGCTTCACTAATGAAATTCAACCCTGCAACAAGCATATCATCCACCATGGCCTCCATAGCCCTTCCATAGATGGAATACTTGTGTATATCTTTGATACTCTGCACTTCATCTTGGCTGAGAATCACAGGTGGTGGAAGAGTAGTCAGTGGGGTAGGATCTAAAACTTTATCCTTGGACAAGCAGTGACTTGATGAAACTGTAAGAACCTGAGCCTGCTCCTCCAACTGCTCTATGGTTTGTTGCCCTTTCTCCACTCTCCCAATGACCCTGGTGACTGTTTCTTGGAGATTGTGAATCTCACCTTCAGGGGTGGACTCTCCCATAGGGATCCTCGAGAGCTCAAGATCAGATGCTTGCAAATCATGCTCTGGCTTGTCTACTTTGGGCTTGGCTATCTCCAGGAATTGTTGGCCCTGAGCATCAGATACTATTCTAGAGGTGGTCTTGGCCTTTTTGGCAAGAGTAGGAGGGGTAGTACCCAACAGAGCCGCCACAGCATCAAAGTTGGGTCCCGCCATAGGATGAGGAATCCAAACTGTACTTTGCCAATTAGGTGTAATTATTTTTGTGGTGATCCAAAGTTGCTTATAATGAGTTCGCAGGTAATTTGTTCATCTTGAGTTAATAAAAGCTTGATATATTACACCGTGGATGTTTCCCTATTCCTAGGCACGTAGTTGGGGTTTTACAACGTAAATCTGGTGTTCGTCTCTTGCATGTTTGGTATTTTAAATATTTCATTTATCACCGTCTCTCTGTAAATTGTTGTATTATTATTCAAAATTTTGTTTATTCATTGTTACAAAGTCTATAGTTTTCTCGGACACAAAGCAAAGTGCCAAGAAGTATTAGAACTAATTATGAGAACCAAATCATTATTAATTATATTTTTGCGACACCTTATAAAGACAACAGACTAATCAAATATCAAACCACTCTTATCAAAACTAATAAGGTTTGAATTGACGGTATCTACAAAATCAAATGGAAGGGTAATGTAATTTTGAATTCTACTCAATAAGTACTACTCAATCAGTACGGAAAGGATGTGTCATTCTTTTAGACACAACTCCCAGATGTGATATTTACACCCATGATTAGCAAATGAATTTTATTATATTTGCAAACTTGTAAAAGAAATGAGAATGCATTTGTTGTTTGAATCAATTCATAACAACCCCATCTTCAGATACTGTTATACTGATACAAGACTACAAGAAAAGAATGTTTCGATAGAATAAAAGGAGGTACCCATTTTCAATCCCGATACCAAACAACATATAAAAGATACATATTAAATCATATTCCAATATCTAATATCCTGATATCCCGATATCTAATATGCCTATAAATATAAGTGCCCCAATAAATCATAACTATTAATGAAGTCTTTAAAATAGTTTTTAAATATTTAATTATTCATGAAAATTTGAGTGAAATATTTAAAATATTCAACCAGTCGTATAAAATTCTTTTTTTAATTTCTTCCCATACATTTTAATTGAAATCCGAAATTTAGTTAATTTAAATTAGAAAGCAAGCTTTAAAGATTTTTAAACTAATATTTGAAGTACGATTGTTGAAGTAATTCATAAGAAGAAAAAGAAAAAAATATTATTAAGAAGAAAAAATTAATCATTGAAGTTAAACAAGTTATAGTGACAAGAAAATTAAGGATACACAAACTGATTCCTGCACTGATTCTCTTTGTGATGCTTTGGGGGATACACAAACTGGATGCAATCCAGGTTGTAGCTTTTTGTATCAGTACGGCGATGGTTCCTTTACCAGCGGTGTGCTGTCTTCGGAGACATTATCTATAGGGAGTGGCAACAAGGTTGCGGGCATTGGTTTTGGGTGTGACATGACAACGAAGGACAAGGATTCTCTCAGGGCGGAGGTCTTGTGGGATTGGGAAGAGGTGCTCTCTCACTCATCTCACAGTTGGGCTCCAAGGTAGACAACAAATTCTTCTTCACAAACCAGCCCTCTCTTTTCGGACAGGGCACTTCCTTGAGTGGAGGGAACAAGTCTATCCCGCACATTAAGAGCAGTGTCATTCCCACTTTCTGGTACATTCCCATTACAGGAATCACCCTCGATGGCAAGGCTGTAGATATTCCTGCTGGAACTTTTGACCTGCAATCGGATGGCAGCGGAGGCATGATCATTGACTCCGGAACCACAGTTACAATTTTGGATGAGGCCGCTTACTCTCCTCTTAAAGACGCCATTCAATCAGCCATTGATCTCACTCCTGCAGACGGCTCTTCAGTGGGGTTGGATCTGTGCTACCAAACCTCAGGTAAGGTGTCCTTGCCTTCCCTCACCTTCAACTTCAAAGGCGGTGTGGATTACGAGCTCCCTGCAGACAACTTTTTCATTCAGGCATCTTCCGATCTCTTGTGCCTCGCCATGCTGGGTGAACCTTCAGGGAATATTCCTTCAATTTTTGGCAACATACAACAGCAAAACTTCCATATCCTTTACAATGATGCCCAGAACACACTCTCTTTCAAGCCCACTCAATGCGATTCTCTTTAACTTCTCCTCGTCATTTTCATTCACCTTATTGTAAGTCTCGTGTCAATGTCCTGTAATCTTCTTTCTTTAGGTTAATATATTCACGTGTATGTTTGTGCTGTTATCTTTTACCAACCATTTCACACACAGTGAACTACAAACGGCACACCAACACCATTGCTCTGATTTCTTATCTTTTCACGTGTATAATATAAGAATTGAGTAACTAGCAGTTGCACCAAAAATGCGCAATGGACATGTCAATAGGCTAATGATGGAGATGGTTGATCATTTATGTTGGAAAAATGCAAAAGAAACTTCGTGGTGGATTCACATGCCAAAAATATCTCTTCATTAATCCATACTTAGGATTCCAAACAAACATAAATGTTATATGTTTCAACACTTGCAAAATATGTCTTCAATTTCCCATATCACTACAAGAAATTATTGTACATGACAAGATGAAATTCATTGAGAATAACACCCAAATAATTTGAAATGTATAAATTTGAATGATTTTTTTCAAATCTAAGACTAATAGCTGAAGAGGCTCTCGATTGCGAGACAAGCAAGCCATCCAAGATAACCAAGATTTATGTATGGTCACAAGTCAAAATCAAACCCCACAATCTAAGTTATGAAACTTGGAGCGTAGAGACAATTATGTTATATGCATTAATATTTGTAGCAAAAAGTACGAAAGGGACTTTGAGGAAAACTGTAAACCCCATATTGTCTCAACAACCACTTTTTTGCATAAATTCCCAATGGTCTAATACAAATCATCTTTAAATTCGAAAATATAATGTAATTGATTTTAGACCATTAAAAACTCGGATCACTATTTATTACTAGCCAATGGAACACGATTGTTCAAGGAATAACACCTACATGAAAACACAATTCATTGTGATATATCCATTGTAGTCATTCCCTATTGTAAACATTTTGTAATGCCCCGCTTCGTTGCACCCAATAGGTGAGGAGTGGGTTCCCTTCCACACCTATCCCGTCGATATATACGAGAGCGTATTTCACCTTTTTCTCGAACAAGTTGGGAGGTATTGGATCCCATGCGTGTTTTGCATAAGTCATATGAGAAGATTCAAACTCCTATCTAGGCACAAATTAGCTTCTCGGTTGTTGGCATAGCCTACACAAGGTCACTATTACCTCTCTGAGAAACGAATGTCGTCCTCAACTTATGATTATTTATTCCTCTTATTCGTTTTGGTTGGATAATAATGTAGTTATTATTATAAGATTTGAACCAGATTTACACAATAAACTTCACAGAATAATATTCTTCACACTGTATATTCAATGTATTCCGGGTCAATTACAAAATACAAAATCACCACATATATAGGCAAAAGACATCCTAATTCTAAGGAGTCTTGCCAACTACAAAATCTCAACCAAGCCTAATTATGTGGGGTGAGAATAACTCACGTAACCCACACATAACAATAAATATAATAATATATTGTTGAAACAATATATTATAACAACTCTAACAATAATCTCTCAACCATAATAATTACACACGTAATTATTATTCACACACATAAATATGAGAAGCACTATAATATTCCCGATGGCGTTGGAAGGAGATTAATTTATTGCTATGTTTATTAATATAGGGAGCACGCCTTTATATAGGCTGTGTGAGAGGGAGGAAGGAGGAACAGTTACATAACTGTTCACTAACTATTCACTAACAACTAATTAAGCTAACAATGTATTAATTAATCTAACATTCCCCCCCTTAATACATTGCTCTTACAAATGTACCCCCTAAACAAATCAAACTTCACCTTTCCGAGAGGCTTGGTGAGAATATCTGCAACCTGAAAATTAGTAGGGCGTATTGAGCTGAAGTTGGTGGTTCAAGACCTGTTCATGAATGTAGTGACATTTGACCTCAATATGCTTTGTTCGTTCATGGAAAACATGATTCTTCACAAGCATCAACACACCTTAATTGTCGCAGTGAATGATGGGAGGTTTCACTTCAGGAATCCCTATATCTGCAAGAATGCGACGTAACCAAATTGCTTCACACACAACTCCTCATGTAGCACGGTATCCAGCCTCAGTGGATGAGAGAGAAACAACAGTTTGCTTCTTAATAATCCATGAGATAGGTCCAGATCCGAGATGAAAAACATATCCTGAAGTGGATTTCTTATCATCAACGGATCCTACATAGTCCAAGTTTGTATATCCCTGTAAGAAGAACTGAGTGTTCTTCTGATACTCTAGACCAAAGTCAACTGTACCTCGGACATATCTCAACACATGCTTTGCTACTATCCAATGACATTTCTTTGGCTCCTGCATAAATCTAGCGAGATAGCTCACTGCAAAGCAAAGATCTGGTCTGGTATAATTCAAGTAAATGAGACTCCCCACAAGCTTCCTGTAGTGAGTGCCATCTACCTCAATGAATCCTAGAATCTAGATAATTGCAAACCTTTTTCCAAAGGTGTGGACATTGGTTTACAATCGACATTCCATACTTTTCCAGAGTGTTGGCATATTTTATCCGGGAGATGAAGATATGATTCTTCTTCTTGCCATATCTCTAAGCCAAGATAATAGTGAAGTAGCCCCAAATCAGTCATGTCGAAGGATTTCTTCAGATCATTCTTTACATCATCTACAAGATTTTCAGAACTTCCTGTGATCACAAGATCATCTACGTACAAAACCAGAATGAAAATCTCTGTTCCTACCTTCTTGATATACAAATTTGTATCTTAGGGGCTATGAGTGAATCCATGCTGCAATAGGTGATCATCAATTTTTATATACCATGCCCTAGGTGCTTGTTTGAGTCCATAAAGAGACTTTATCAGACGACATACCTTGTGTGGTTGATGCTCATCTACAAACCCTTCAGGTTGGGCCATGTACACTTCTTCTTTTAGATCACCATTTAGAAAATCACTCTTGACATCCATCTACTAAAGTTTCCATCCATTTTGTGCTGCCAGTGTACAGAGACAACTCTGATGGTTTTGATCTTCGCAGTGGGTGCAAAGGTCTCGTCATAGTCAATTCCTTCTTGTTGAGCATAACCCTTTGCAACAAGTCATGCTTTGTGTTTGTCGATTGAACCATCTGCCTTATATTTTGTTTTGAAAATCCATTTGCAGCCAATGGATTTCTTACTTGGAGGCAGATCGACAAGTTCCCATGTCTCGATTCTCGAATCAAGGAATCATATTCGATCCATAGCCTGCTTCCACTTGTGGTTGGTCTAATGCCTCACGAACAGTGTCAGGTTCGGTGCTCTCAACAACTGAACTCATGAGTGTAAAATTTACCTCAAGTCTATCTTGACTTCGTGTTCTAACTCCCATAGAAGTACCAGGAAGTGAGTTCAGGTGTGCATCCCTAATAGTACTCTGGACCCATTTCGGATGTTTGTCTAGCCGCCATGATGTGAAGATGTGTTTTCCAGTGTGCCAAGATCAACGAACAAGTCTCCACTCAACTCTTCTTCTCTCTGAGAAGAATCATCTTGCTCATCATCTGGATGTGTGAGCAATCTATGTGATGAGGTCGATCCTGGATCTCCATTGTGTGGCAGGGAGTCAAAGGACGACTCATCACATACCACATCTCGACTCTCATAGATCATCTTTGTCTCAGGATCCATGAGTTGATATGCCTTTAAGGTAGTACTATACCCCAAGAAAAGACATGGCAGTGTCTTTGGATCGATCTTCTTCCTTCTCTTATCTAGAACATGCATATATGCATTACAACCAAAAACTCTCAAACGATGAATAGAAAGTTAATGACCAGTTCATACCTCTTCTCGGTGTCTTGTTATGCAATATCTTCGTGGGTGCCCAATTGAGGAGATACACTGCTATGTCTGGATGCTTTAAACAAAATCGATCCTCTAACTTGGCGGTTGAGAGCATACAACGAGCCATCTCCATGATAGTCCTATTATGGCACTCGAAATCCCGTTACGTTGGGGGCGTGTAGGGTGCAGTCAAATGTTGTTGAATGCCATGCTGCTTTAGGTATGCTAAGAACTTCTTTGACACAAATTCCCCCCCTCGATCTGAGTGGAGGAGAAGAAGAGGCTTCCCGAGCACCGCTGGTGGCTTCTTTGGTAGAAAGGTTTGAAAATTTCCAAATGCCTCACTCTTCTTCCTAGAGGAAATATACCCACCTTTTCCATGAGTAATCATCAATGATAAGTGGAAGTACTCAAAACCTTGAAGCTTGCTAGCAAGGGTCCGCATGCATCGGTGTGAACGACCAAGATGCTCGTAGAATGATAAGAGCTCTATTTGAATGGACCTCTATGTTGTTTGCCCATGAAGACATCCTGAGCAAACAGGTAAGGAATGGGAGAGTGGAGGAAGCCCTCTTACCATTTCCTTAGACGAGATGATGCGAGCCCCGCGAAAGATGACCATATCAAAAGTGCCATAGTGCGGTGGACTCGCCTTTGAAGCGCAGAGAGAGCAACGCTAGAATAATTGACCACATCCAGTGTAAATAGATGGCCCTTCGAAATGCTTGAGCAATGACTGACTCTCCCTGGAAATGATGCAGGACTTGACCCCTTTCTCAACAAAGAATTCAACCTGCATTCGATGGTTAAGAAGTTGACTCACAGACAAAATATTTGAGGTCAAACCTGGAACATATAGCACCTTCATGAGTGTACATCTTCATGTTCCAAGAGGAATGATGACATCACCAATCCCCACCGCAATATACTCTTGATTATCTGCAATGGTGATCCGATCTCCAGTGGGCTGGTCACTTAGAGTATGAAACAACTTCTTATTGCCAGTCATGTGTTTGCTTGCTGCACTGAATCAATCAACTGACATCTTCTCGACGGCCGTGAAGTCTCGTGAGACTAGAACAATGTCGAATGAGTTGTTTCTGGTACCTCTTCATTGAGGTGGCATCCTGCGCTAAAAGCAATGTGGCCCTTACGCTTCTCACGATTATGAGCATGCCATCGAGATTTCTTAGAATATCCTTCGCCTAAAGTGCTCTCTTCACGAGTTTCCAAACTTGCGACCATTGTAATAATAGTTCGCAATGCGTGTGTGTGTATCTCGTGGAGCAAATGTGGCACCACCGATCCACCTTATGATTTTGCTACTGCAGGGTGGCCGTTGTGGTGGCCACTTGTGAAGATGGTCGGTGAGGATGCTACTTCTAATTCTGGGGGGCTAACTGCCCTTTCCGAGGCTTATGTTTTTGCCTCGTGATGAGAGCCTTGTCTTTGAAGGCTTCTTGTACATTTTACACGGCTTCTTCCAGCTGGAGATAATTCACTAGGGTGGCAAAACTCATATCCTGTTGAGTGATGGTCAACGTGGTGATCAGTGTCTGAAATCGGGAAGGAAGAGCTCACAAGGTGAGCGGGACTAGCAACTTGTCGTCCACTAGTTCACCGAGAGCAGAGAGTTCTGCATGTAACTCAGCCACACATCACAAGAAGGCTTCTACTGATTCACCATCATGCATACTCATTGTATGAAGCTTTTTCTAAAGATGTAACTTTGTCGTCAAATTCTTAGCTTCGTAGATGGTACACAATGCGCTCCATGCCTAAGAAGAAGCGGTTGCTTCTTGAATGTATGGTTGCACCTCATCAGAAAGGCTCAGGGTGATAAGAATTAGTGCTTTCACATCATCCTTTTCATATTTTTCTAATAGATCAGTGTCTGTGGGAGGGGCGTCTTTTCCAGAAATGATCCCCCAAAGATCTTTGAACTGAAGAATCATCCGCATCTTGGTTTTCCATGTGGCGAAATTTGGCCCTTTCAAGAGTTGGGCATTGGATAGAAATATTTTTGGAGCATACATTTTCAAAAACTCAAAAATGTATTTAATTTATTTATTTATTTTTAAAAATGGCTACAATGCTTACTAAAGGAGATTATCCCGAAGATGGGATCTATAGGCTCATGCAAAGTGAGACACCAACACTCTGTGGGCATTCTATTTCACGTTCATCATCTGCATCATAACCATGTTCAAGTTCTGCACGAATCCGCCATGCTTGACATCGAACGTCGAACCAAAAATATTCCAATAGTCCTTGGCACACAATCTCATTAAAGAGAATGTTCCCGTGTTGTGTAGCTCGTTGACCAAGGCAAAGAACAACCTAGTGGTGTCATTGTTGTCACTCAATGCCCAAATATTTGGTGCATTGCTCGTGGTGCTTTGTGCATCGGAAATTTGCGACATACACGCACACATGGTTTCGAAATTTGTAGGCTTTCTTCCCTTGCACAGTTTAATGGAGCAAAGAAGAAAAACAAACATCGAGGATCCTACCATGCACAGTTTTTCTCTTCTTCTTGTCTTCCACTCTGCAAATGATGGCTATGGCTAGAGATGGCACTGGCTTGAGCCAACAATGTCTCCTTCCACGCAGGTAGAGGACGGACAGTTGCTCTGGGCTCCTTCCACGCACACTTACAACAACCAAACTACAAACTAATATCTCAAAGGGAGAGGACAGATAGGCTAATACCTCCAAGGAAGAGGACAGAGACATAACAGACCACTCCACACACGCAATTGTTCCTCCACACACACAATCAACAGTATTTTCCTTCCACACAGGCAGAGGACACACTAGCCAAGAATAACAAACAAATAGACAAGTAAACAGCACTCGAGTCTCCACTCGCATTTAATTCAGGTTGAGTCTCCATCGGTACTCCGAGTCTCCACTCTGAGTCTCCACACATAGAGCAACATCAACTAATCCTCCACGCATAGAATACAGGCTGAGTCTCCACCGCTCTGATACCAATGATGGCGTTGGAAGGAGATTAATTTATTGCTATGTTTATTAATATAGGAGAAACGCCTTTATATAGGTTACGAGAGGGAGGAAGGAGGAGCAGATTACAAATGTTCATTAACAACTAATTAAGCTAACAATGTATTAATTAATCTAACAATTCTTAACATTCCCCCTTAGTGCGAACATGGGGAAAACCTGCCTTATACTTGCACCTGCTCATGATCTAGTGATTTTCACAGGATGATCACAAACCTCAAGGATGGTTTTGTAAACGGTTGACCACAAACCGAGAATGGTGGTTTTGCAATTGGTTTACCACAAACCACAAAGTGATGGTTTTGCGAATGGATTACCAACAACCAAGAATGGTGGTTTTACAATTGGTTTACCACAAACCACAAATGAAGGTTTTCAAGTGGTTTACCTATAACCACATCATGATATGCCAAGTACTATTCTTAGCCCTCATCACATCTCATTTGTAGGGGATAACAAAGAAAATTTTGTTGAAATATTCTACTCATACATACATAGAAAAAAATGACATACTGGAAATGGAACATTGGATCATGTTCCCTCCTCAATGTGAAATTTCCACTTATTGAAAACAGGATCACTGCAACCTGAGGCACACCACACTAGAAAAACTAAAATCAAACTACACACACACATGTCACCAAAGCTGATATGCGGCCCCATCATTGGCAACTGACGAGAGGTCACTGAATGACCTCCAACCTCCGATGCCTCCTGCCTCTGGTTTCATGCTCAGAACAAGAAGTCTTCAGAACCACTGTCTTCATTTACTTGTTCTTCCTCATTCTCTGATCTTTCTTCAGTAATAAAGTTGGCCTCAATTCCTTTGAGTTTTCCACTAAGTATATCTTGAGCTCGAGCTCTACAAAATGAAGCTGTATGCCCCTTTTTCTTACAGTAGAAACATTCTCTTTCCTCTTTATATTTAGAATTTTTTTGTACTTCCTTTTTACATACATTGTTGTTTCTTCTTCTACATCTTCTTTGGTCCATTTTTCCTCAGCTAGGAGAGCTGATATCATATCTTCCAATGAGTTAGAAGGTATCTGACCAAGAGTGAAAACAACATTACTGTATTTGGGTGGTAAACTATTCAACAGAATAGATTTTGCATCCTCGTCATCTACTGGAGCTTTTACTTCTGCAAGTTGTCTCAGAAGAGATCGTAAATTGTTGATGTGACTAGACATTGTATCTCCATCACTCATTTTGAGCTTGAACAACTGAAGTTTTAGAGAAAACTTTGCATTGACTACTTTTGAACCAAATAATTTTCTCAAATTATCCCAGATGTCCTTCGAGTTTTTATCTAGATCAACATAATGTAATTCAGAGTCCGAAAGGGCAAGGCCAATAATGGCTTTGGCTTTATCATCCCGTGTTTCCCATTCTGCCAATCTGGTCAGATCTGAAGGTGCTAGTTCTTTTCCATTTAATATCCTCCAAAGATTTTTGTTCATCAACTGCATCTGGATATTGACTTTCCATGTGTGAAAATTGAGACCATTGAATTTTTCTAGTGGAATGTCCATTATATCTTAGAGCGTCGGTTTCAACCGAAAATGCACTCTTAGGGGAGTCGGCTTTCAACCGATATTGCTCCCAATTTACACTATATTTAAAAAGTAATAAAAACAAATTACTTTTTAAATTTTACATGGATATTTACTAAAGACTTAAACTCAGAAAGTAATATTTAATTACTTTCTATATTTAAATATTTTGATACACAAATTAAACTAAAAGACACATGATTACAAATTATAGACCACCCACTACTATTGACACACTACGAGATTTAATCCCTTGACTAATAAATTACAAATAATCTTATTCTAAGATCCGTGGCTTTTGTAATTCAAAAGAAACCGCACCTTTTTATTAGAATCCCATGCATATTTGCGAGCTTGAGCTGGAAGGATAAGCAAGCATTCACGTCCATGATCTAACCATGCTTACAAGTGGGCAACTTGCATGCCAAAAGGATCCACGTGTATAGTGTTTGGAGAGTCCAATAGTTGAGTCTACGGTGCTTGGAATGAATAGTGTAAATCAGATCTGTCCAGTTGCATGAATGTTGAGTGGCAAGTCTCTGACAGTCGTCCTCCTCAGTTATAAAATAACACAAACAGATTTCTTGTTTTGGACTGAGATGGATTCATTTGACTGCGAGCTTGGAGGAGACAAGTGGTGAGTTTGGAGGGCACTGTCATGCAAATAGTCCATGCTTCAATCCAATATTTTATCTCCTCTGATTTGCACCTTTGGCAGTGTGGGGCGCAATATCCAATCTACAAATTGGTCAAACAAAATTTCCTCCACTTGTTTTCCTGTAGATCCTGCGAAAATAGCTCCCAACTGTTGCGAAAACCACTTTTGCAATGAATAATACTAAAATCTTCAGATAAGTAATCTTCACATGAGTGCAGATCCGAATTGATAGAGAGGAAATCGATGTAGGAGCTCACATGATCCACGTTGAGTCTGAAAGAATTGTGATCCAATGGCATACCATAAACAACTTGTATTCAGATAGGTGATTTATGAGGGATTTTAGGTGAGCTAAATACAAGTAAATATTATTCCCAAGAAGTGTAGGTATAAATGGATTTAACAGGATCAACGAGGCAGTCTACCATCTTAACATTGAACCATAGAATACGTAATTCCAATAGCAATTATATACTGCTAAAAATTCTCAGAATACTCTCATGTGGATTGACTTTTCTCCATGTGGAAGGTGGATTGTAGGCTTAACAGAAATGACCCATTTCTTTTCCAACGCCTCAACAAAAACTCCTTTGTGAAGTTTCCAACACAAAACATGCGGAATTTTTTTTTGAAAGGAAGGCCAAGTCAGATGTAAGGAATGTCGAATAGAATGTGATAAAATATATGCCGCCTTCGAGAGGAGAATGCATTCCAGTCTGAGATCAATACAAAGCAAGCTAAACAAATGCATAAAAGAGATAGCCACGGATGCACAAGGCAGAATACCTCACAAGATACTAATTTAAAATATTTCAAACCTTCATGATTTTATACTACAAATTTCTCAGTAAATTATTCCTTTCTCATTCTAGGGCTGAAGCACAAAACAACTACGCTTCACAATCTCTCATAGACCCATTTCTACTCACGATACCAAATATAAGAGCTGAACCATATTTGCACATAAAACTTCACAGAATAATATTCTTCACAATGTATATTCAATGTATTCCGGTCAATTACAAAATACGTAATCACCACATATATAGGCAAAAAAACATCCTAATTCTAAGGAGTCTTGCCAAATACAAAATCTCAACCAAGCCTAATTATGTGGGGGTGAGAATAAGTCACGTAACCCACACATAACAATAAATATAATAATATAATGTTGAAACAATATATTATAACAACTCTAACAATAATCTCTCAACCATAATAATTACACACGTAATTATTACTCACACACGTAAATAAATGAGAAGCACTATAATATTCCTAACAATTATCACCATCCTTGTAATTATTTGTGTGTGTGCGTGCGTGCGTGTGTGTGTGTGTGTGTGTGTGTGTGTGTGTGTGTGTGTGTGTGTGTGTGTGTGTGTGTGTGTGTGTGTGTGTGTGTGTGTGTGTGTGTGTGTGTGTGTGTGTGTGTGTGTGTGTTATATGGAATACAATGTTGTTTAACATTTACACGATAATAATAATAATAATAATAATTGGATATACTAAAATGTTTTAAAAGATTTTCAAGTAAAGGAAATGAGATAAAAAAATTAAAATTATTATTATTATTATTAAATATATTAAATCATTTTTAATAAATAAAATAATATAATGATTAATCAATCGGCAACCTTGGATGCATACCAGGGGAGAAGTAGGTGAAATTTTAAAAGAGATTGGTGGAGGGCGGTGGTCTGTGTCATGCGGTGGCATGTAGGAGTACAAATAAGGCATGGGCATCCCCGCAAGCATTAAACCACCGACATTTTTATAACCAACATGTCTCCCACCTGGCCCTATCACCTTTTCCACTGCACCAATGGTGCTTAAGACAAGTGTGGCGTCTTCCAAATACAACTATGCAATAGTTAGAAATTTTGGAAGAGTTTTAGTTCAGACACCTTCCAAAGTGCAATGGAGGAGAATGCCTTGACAATGACATTGCTTTGTTTTGTCTGTTTTTATTTCTATGGGAGGATGTTGATGCCTTCGAAGGCACATGAACATTTTCTCAAAATGCCTCAACTAGATGTTATCCCATGGAATGCCATGTTTATAGGATATTGACAAAATATGAGCATAGGAAGGTTGGTGAGGTCCACGTTGATGAATGTGGGAGGTATTGTATTTGAAAAACTAGGGAACTATCCTAAATGGAGCTCTCACTAATAGTCATCCTAAAATTAGTACCATATTTGGTTTAAACAGCATTGTACAGGGAGATAGATCTGTAACCTTAATATCTCCTCATTTCTTCTTGTATACGATTGATTGATCCGATCTCGTATTTGTATCTAAGGCGGGTTCAATGTCTCTAAGAGGAAAGAAAACCACTTCCTACCATTTTTTTGTTGATGTATGTAGAGAAAGAAGAAAAAGAGTGAGGATTAGGAGGCACTTCATTCGGGCGTAATGTCTAGATGTATTTATTTTACTTCTTTTGCTTTTGAGAACCTATGCTTTACGTGAACTCGTAACATTTGCGGTGTTATTCTCGGGGTAGATAATGGATACCACTTTGTTTCCTATTCTTTATATTTTATTTTGAGTAGTTTTTATATTGAGTAAGACATTGGAAGTGCTTTTCTTGCTATCCCACGTATGTCTCTACAAGATTTGTCTCTTTCACTCTTCCTTTCTATGAAACCCTTTGTTGTCTATTCGCAACACTATGTAGAAAGGGGTTGGTTCTTGGAGTGCGCAGATTGCTAGATATACGCAAAATGGTGTTCATGATGAGGCTTAAAGGATTTTTAAAGAAGCGCCTCAGCTTCATTTCATTTCATGGAGAGCAACGGATGCAGGAATGGGAAAAATGGGTTTGTTGGAAAATCCATGAGGAAACGACTGTTATGATAGAAGATGTGGGGGAAATGCTTTTAGAGAATACGAGATGTATAATTTTTTGGAAATGGAATTGATGAAAGGAAGAGTTTTTCCAGTAGTGTCCCCCATGGGTTAAATTTAACATCCTCCTGTGCACGTCAAAAATTATTTTTCTACCATTACCTTATCAATAAAATCAACCCAGCTATTACCTGGAATGGCTAAAATATTGGACTGTTATAGAAGATTATTTGCTATGTTGTGGGATAATGTATGGTCTAATATGGCTTCTTGGAGGGTGCAAATGGAGGTTTTGAGGGTGCACGCAAACAATTCGATGAAATTCCTTATGGAGATGTGGAAACGAGCTCCATAAATTTGGTCAATTCATTTTCCCCTTAGGCATGGTCTGCCTTATCTTCATCTTCCATAATTTTCCATATTTTTGGTTCTTTAATTGCAATTAAATAAAAATATAAATCCATATATTCTTATACCATTGGTTATTTTAAATGAACTCAAAGTGTAAAACAATAACACTTCACCTCATGACTTACACAAATCTGATCTACCCTTAGGTTGCCAACCATATTCTTAAACCCTCTTTACGAGATGTTTGGGAAAATTTTTAATCAAAATGAATAGTTATGACCCCTCTAATCAAGCTAGTTGAGTTTGAGTTTGCCTTTAAACCTAGCTTACATCCCTTGGTAAAAAGTAAATCACGATTTTTCAAGACAAACAAAACAAAATTTTGAACCCCAAAAAGAGATGTCAAGTTTCGTCTATGTTCCTTGTTATGTGGGGAGTTGCGTTAAGCCTTAGATTGACCTCTATTGACCATTTATGTTCTTGTTGTCACCCCTATAGAGGCCATGTTACACTCATTTTGCGCTTTTAGGAAGCCAATAAAAGTGAAAAGTTGATTTTTGTTTTGGCTTGCCATTTGTACTCCAAAGCAAAGAAATGTTTATTCTCCTTCACAAACCTAAAATTTCCTGTAACCATCAGTTCGGGGAAAAACACGTCACTAGCTAGTTTTTTGAGGATTTTTGTATGCCTCTCAGTCAGCGATTGACAAGGTCGAGAACCGATCCAATTATGACTAGTGGCCCCAAAAACTACTCGCCATTTGTAAACAGCTTCACCGGTTCGAGTTCACAACTCCTATGAATTCTCAATTTATAGGCGAGGGTGTAGGAAATTAACTATTATGCATTTTACCATTGAAATCTAGTTTTTGAATGCATTTTCTTATCCTCTAAGATAAAATTGGATGTTTCAACAACTAGTAGGAAAATGTAAAAGAAGGTTGTAGGACCCTAATCAAGTCGATAATCCGAAAAGAAAACTTATAAACACTTATAAATGACTGTATGAAACTCTATATTGTGGCTTGTTTTAAGAAATTTTACTTCGGTAAAATCGTAAGAAATGAAGTGCAATGAAATGATTATATATCTTTAACCCTCTCTACTTATGTGTGAAGTATTCTGATTATGTAAATGAAAAAATAGAAAATGTTAATTATGTTATATTTAGGTGGATGCAATGCTAGCATTTGTGTTGACCATGCGGTGGTTGCAGGTACCGAGACATGGAGTAAGTGAAGTGTTACTTATAATCACATATTAGAATGTTATTTGAACAATGAAATTGAAGAGGCTAAATCAACATTCTGTAATATATTGAAATGTTTATTATTGAAATTTTGTAATAAGTATGAGTTGCTAGTGTTTAGGGGTGTTTTGGGAAATGTGCATTTAATTATGGGTGTCATTTTGATTCAAAATTATGTATTGTAAAAAGGTTGGATATTTATGTTAACTGAAATTGAATTTGACCTCTTATAGTGCATGTCAATAAAAAAATTAACGATTAAATCTTTGGTGTGTTGTGTTATTTACTTTGAAATTGTATGAAAGAAATAGAAATAAAATAGTCGACCTTAGTATAAAAACCTTTTATGTACACTCTTCTCGTGTGATCCTTCATAACGTAGAAAACAAAAAACCTTAGGGTGAACCTAAATCATTATACTTGATGGCACCCCTATCTTAGGAAAATAAGAACCCAAATCCAAGTTATCTTTATACCATGCATGCTTAGTGACATTGTCGCAATCCCATTCGATAGGAATGGTAAGGGTTAAACACTATCTTCAGTTTTTGGCCTTACCCTTAGGATTGGTTTCTGTGCATGTAACAAGGTGTTTAGATCCCCTAAGTTGGTACCTCTTGAGGATTTTATTTAAAATCCAATGTGAAACCCTCTTGGATCGGCACATGTGTAGAATGAAGGGCTTTAGGTGGAAAATATAGACAACTACCCTTTGAAATTCATCTTGAAGATTCATGGTTATGAATGAATTCCATACTATAATGCCCACAATTTCAACACCAAAATACAACCATAAAATTACTGGGATTTTTTTATTTCATTTCTCACTACACAACACCACATGGGCTCAAATAGAGAAACTCAACATCCAATAAGACACTTACACAAGCATGGACCCAAATAGACAACATGATAACATCATATGCATGTCGATGCCACACTTTCCCTAATGAACAAATACTATAAATGATCAAACCACAAGAAAGACCCAAGGATTGGCAAGTCCACAACAAATCATTACCATGGTTATATCCTAGTTACGATTAAAATTCCAAGAGAATTTATTGTGCAAGGATAAATTCCCATTCTCAACTTACATATTCTTAATTTCATTTATGATTCAACTTATAACAAGCATACTTAGATTGGATTGTTATCCCTGACCATAGTTCCCATAACTCAATAGGTTATTTGCCACATTTTTAATGCATACAAAACTCGTGACGCTCATTCTTATGCAAGAGTTCTCAAATATGTTTTTTTGTTTAAATTTTACCCTCATTACACAATGAAAAAATAACATGAAGTCAAGGGAAAGAAATGTTAAAATTTAAAGGAGATTTAGGTTCAAGTTACCTCTTCCTATTAACTTCCCTCCATTAGGGAACCTTTTTATTCCTGTTATAGCAGATATAGTTCACTAGCCGGTATATTCCTATTATATTCTCACTTTGGTCCCATTATTAGCATTGTTTTAGAACAATTGTAATTGAAATAACATATAATTTACACTTAGGGATTCGATACTACAAGGATTGTAACCTATCATGATACAACTCATTTCATTTCTCTTAAACACTCAAGTATTAAATGCATATTACAAGCGATACATCTAATACAACTTTCATGCATTTCAAATACCATCCAAGGAACTATTTCAATCATTGGGTAAAAATGCATCAGAGATTCTTTAAACAATAACCTTAAGGGAAGTCCCACATTCTATTAGCTTCAAAATCATTCTAGGGTGGACACTACACCCTACCACAACACAATACAAGAGAGTTGTAATATCTTTAACTCACAAAACCTTCGAGAAACATGAGGTAATCTGCTACTACACACCAAGGGAATAATTTTATATAAGAGGGACAAAAGGGGTTCAAAAACAAGAGTTTATTGCATATGTACTTTGACATGTAGACTCCACTTGTGTCATTTAAATCTCACCACAAGATCAATCGTAGGAATATCACAAACTACCTTTGCATGGTTTTGGCCACTCACTAGGGTACCAAGGGTAATTATTCTCATGATTTTTAAACTTATACATGATATGATCAGACCTACCACACCTAGGAATGTAGGTCTCACTCACCCAGATATGACAGGGTTCACATGACATAGTCACCACCTCACAAAATATTTAAGGGAAAGGTATTTTATAATAATTTTCTTAGGGGTAGGACAAGAAGACAATTTGAGAGGAGTAAAGCATTTCTTAGGAAAAAATTTTGTTACAAAATTTGGACAAGGATTGCTTGAGAGGGAGGGTACAACCAAGGTTAACGACTCACTTCATTGCGATGGTAAAAATAAGATAATTTTTATACCAAACATTAAGAGTTTATAAATGAACCCCAATAATTACCTAGTAAAATATGGTTTCAAATAGCTAAACAATAAGCACCACAATTAAATCCATATAGTCATGAAAGCCACATACTAAACGATACACCCCCTATTTTCTTCCAATTTACATTGTCAATTATCTACTTTGTTAATCAAATTAACATGTTCTCTACATAGTTGTTCTTATATTCATTCATTGTCACTCCTATTGGCATAGAAAAGTTATTTTAAAACAAGGAAAATAGATAGGGAGAGAGAAGGAGAGAGAATTTCCTCACACATGCATAATTCAACATTCATTTACACTTTTTTAATTCAAGAGAGAGAACAGGGAAGAGAGAGAAAACTAGAAGACCCCCATTTTTTATTCACAATATCATAACTAATTTAAATTTGCATCCATTTTTATTTTATTTCAACCCATCAACATTTTCAAGATCAAACAACATTTCATAGTTATTTCTAGATAGAGAAAAGGGAGGAGAGAGAAAACATCATAATTTACCAAATCCATTCATAGAAATTAATTTGATTAAATCATACTTTACACAACAATGGAACTATATGAAAAGGGTTCACGAGTATTAACAATTCAAATGGGAGCCTCAGGAGAAATGTCTACCTCAAGTTGTGAGTTTACAAAAAAAATCCAAAAATAGCTAAAGTGCTTACAATGTGAGTCCAAAAACCACTTTTTTAAGTTCAAACGTAAATTTCAATGATTCTTATTTACTCCCTTATATATAAATAACTCCTAGAATTTGACAGAAGTCGATTACGACAAACATTTCTCAAAATAGAAATTTGAATCTAAGACCAATTATCGTAAACACGTCAAACGTGTTACTGTTGTAAAACAAACTGTGGGCTCCAAAACTCACTTGAAACTCTAAATTAGTAAATCATTTTTGCAAAACTGAGAGTTGGTTTCAACTTTCCTAATGGAGGTCTAGAGGTACATATGGTTAGTTTTCAATTTTTCCAAATCAATAGGACAACCGCAAGCCAAAACCGATCACATTTTCTTTAAAATGGGAGCGTCACTCCAAGTGACTAAAATGTAAAATGGGAATCAAAAATTGTCTCTCCAAGACATCAAATTGAGCAGCCAACCAAGGCCAAGCACAACAATCCATATGCAGTCATTTGGCCACATATCCTTTAGGAATTATGTCAACCCATTTACATGTCAGCGTATGCTTCTACTTTAATCATTGAAAAAACAAAACTCAACAATGTCAATGCCAATAATATTTATAACCCTCCTCAAATAGATTTAGTGGATGTCCATTCCCCTTTTCTAAGTTCTTATTTGGCACAAGCTAAGAGAGTTACTGGAAAAAGTGAACATATTTATTAATAACCCCATTCAACAACGCATTTTGTGTAAATCTTGCAAATCATTGATGTCCGTGAGATCACATCTCTTTGATTTGTTCTATCAACTAGTTTGTGTGCCTTGACTGTTTCCACACTTTGCATACATTTATATGAAGGAGTTGTAGCTAAAATGTCCGAATAAATTTCTCTATCCATGATTCTTTCTTGGACGTCCACACACACACATCCAAGTTTCTCAAACTGGTTGGGGTAGGGAGGATGCTAGTATTGGTTTTCTCTAGTATGTTTTAAACATTTCAATGAAATTCACTTGAAATTATCTAGATCCTTTCTAATAAGCACTTTTTTTTAATGATACATCAAGCTTTGTTGTCCATGAGAACACATTTCTCTCATACATTTTTATTTATTTTATACAACATCATGGCTCCACCTCACTTGGGGTTCTCTAACAAGAACTAATTTCCCTATCAAGATTTCCACATTTTGTCCAAATGTGAAAATACTAAAAAAACCAATGCCCTTCACTTCCAAGGTCAAACCCACAACATTATGCAAAGGTGACCAAGGAGGGGACGCTAGTCAAGGTTGAGGAGTTTGGATTTATACCTATCTATTAAATTTTTTCTTAATAATTTCAAATTCCTTTTCAACAAACATTCTGTGCATAACCTACAACTTATCCCTCCAATGAGAATCATCTTTTTGAGGCATTCTATTAAACAGTTCACCGTCTGTAATTTTCAACAAAAAGATGCTTATAGATCCGGTGAGCTTTCCAGAGTTTTTAAGCTTGCATCATGTTACCCTAAAATTTTCAAATCTATATCTGCTCAAAAATGTTTTACCCTTTGAATTAATGGTCTAAATTTCTTCCCCTCAGTTGAATGCTTTAAAATGGTCACAAACTTGTTGTTTTACCTAATTTGAAGGAATATTCCAAGTTTTCCCTTTTATGTGCCCTAGTTCTTCCAATTTTGTAGGCTGTGTCATTTTTTCCTTTGCCGATCATGGAAAAATCAAAATTTATCAATTCATACTTGTTTGTATTTGAAAATCCAATCCCAAGGTTGAAAATGTTCGAAAATCATTTAAAATAAAAATTTTTCCATCTTTGGCGAAAAAATTGAACTCTAGGGCATCCTTTGAATTTTTTTGCGTTTTCACGGTCATATGGGCATCATTTTCCTGTCAAATTAATCCTCGGAGAGGTATTGGCAACGTGGTGGCAATAGGGCGGGATTGGTGGGTAGTCGATTCCTTGGAATTTTTAGACTTTACTTTGTAAAAATTTCAAAAATTTTCAAAGTCAAAACTTTCCTTATTTTTTGGCAAAAGCCAATCGGGAGTGGACACGTGGCATCACCGCGGTGTAGAGCTAGTAGGAAGGCGGGCGGAGGGGAAAAGGGATATTTTTTCCCTTTTTCATAATAAAAATTTTGTTAAAGTAAAATTTTTTTGCAAAAACCCATGGCCAATAATGGAGGGAAATGAGAACACCCTGTCTGCAAAAAGGCTTAAAATCAAAATTTAAGCCATGTGGGCCCACAAGAGAATCCACGAGTCCATGGAGGGAAAGGTGGGTGGGGAGGTTTTTTCCCTTTTGCCAAAAAGACTCAAAATAAAAATTTGATGCGTTGGCCCACTAGCGAATCACAAGGAGACACATGGCGAGGGAAAAATCGAGGTGCGGGCCGCATGGGGCAAAAAGTGAAAATTTTCCCAATTTCCAAAAAGGGTCAAAATGCGTAGAATTGAAGTGTGATTTCAATGGGACCCACCATATGCCACGTGTCAACTCCAAAATTCAAAGGTGGAGGGGCGGAAAAGGGTCAAAATTTTCCATTTTTCCAAAAATGTGGAAAAGTCAAAAATAAGCCCAAATTTGTTCCCAATCATAGTTTACATGTAGCGATCAAGGGCAAATTGCATGTGCATTTTCATTTTGGCCACCATTTTTCCTCCAAGAAGCTTGGAATCACAATTTTGCATCAAAATTCATCAAATTTATAGTGATTTTGTGTCGTCTTGGCCTTCCAGGATCATTGGCATCACTTTCATGGCTTAATTCTTTGATTTGAGGTGTTTTTGAAATAATTTTTGCCCCACCCGAGCAAACACGTGAAATGACAAAATCAAAAGTTGTAGAGGTAATTTTAAAAAAGGTAAAAGGTGAAAATGATGAGTAAAAGGTGTTTGCATGCCTCAATGATGAAAAACATGCCTCCAAGATGGATAATGATCTAGATATTTGTAATGATTTAATCTTTTTGGCACACCTAGCAACTTGCGAGTGTTTTTCTGTTTGATGTCATTTTCATTGAATCATGAGGATTGTTGTAACAAACTTGATCCCATGGCATATTATTTTCTTGGGAAAGAAGGCTCCAATGTGGCATGAGGTATATAATGCATTTTGAGAAATTGTAAAGGTTGGGAAAAATTTGAAAATCACGAGCAAATTAAGAAAAGCTCATCTTCTAAAAAACCCACCAAAGAACCATAGGATAATTTCTTCTGTGTTGGATCTTCATGTATGTGAGTTGGTTACAAGTGTATAGCCATCACACAGCTCTGAGATTGTTCATGAAACTCTCCCCTACTAATGAATCTAACAAGATTTTGAGTTAATCTATGTTTTTTGGGCAATATGATGTTTGTTATCATTTTTAAATGCCTGTAAATAGTTTTCATTGTTCTTGTTGCAATCTTGCATTGAAAGTCTTTAGAAATCACATAGATCTCCATTTCTTGTTGATAGTTTAGTGGCATTTGCAATCTCATATTTAGAAGAGCCTTCATCTGATAAAGAGATAAACAAATTTAAAATCACTTTACCTTCCTTGATTGCAGAGATTGCTTGTAAGCCTTTGGGGGTACCTTAGGCATGGTTTGATCATGGATTTTTGTGTTTAATTGAGTTCTTTACTTCAAGATTTTGTGGTGAATTCTCAAATATTGTGTGAAGAGTGCTACCTGGGCTTCCATTTATGCCTCTTCTGGTTGAAAGAATATCTTGATTATTTGAAGCATTTTATCTGATAGTTGTTTCAAGTATTGTAGAGGTTGTCAAAGATCTGATATATCCCAGTTTGTCTCATCAATACCCCACCAAAAAATTCATTCAAACAAACTAATCCTACCCATACTACCCCTACATCTGCATTGTGTGTCAACAAAAGAATACAATCCATTTACAAAAATGCACAAGGCAAATCAGGATTATACAATGTCTTCAGTAACCCTTGCCTTGCATTGAAAATATCTCCATAATCTGGGAGTGACAACTTGTGAAAGTCATATTTGGAGTGTTGATCATATTTTCCCAAGGCCTTTTCATACTACTTGCATAAATTGAGGGATATCTTCATCTCCTTCACCATTTGGGGTTACAATATAGGTTCTCTTACCTTGGTTGAAAGGCACAACCTAAAATAGTGAGGTTAGATCAGATCCTTTCAAGGTGCTATCCATCTCTCCACAAATCTGAGTGTCAATTAGATCACATCCCCAGCTACAAAATGACACACATCATGATCTATCTAACTTCAAGCTTCATGCCATATCTCTGATGCTTCTCAGACTAAAAAGGAGAACAAATTTGGTACCAACACTTTTAAAGCTGCACCATTGTGGGACTTCTTGGAATTTCTTGGTGTTTTGGAGTGTTTGAAGAGTTTGAGCATTTGTGTATTCAAGTATTTGAGCTGCTACATTGTTAAAATATCATTCTATGCTTCAGATCTGCAAGTTTTAAGCAAAATTTTCAAGTTTTGTCTGCCCTTTTTCCATTTCCCAGCAGTTTATACACTTTGGTTGCATTGTGATTGATTGATTTAAGAAGAAGAAGGTCTGATTTATAAGGCTTTGCAAAGTTTTCAGTGCTAGAAAACATTTGATAGATTATTTTAGTGCATTCTTGCACAACTAAGGTGAAATTCCTTAGTGGCGACTCCATGCTGATTTGATCTTGAAAATACCAGTTGTCTTACCTTTTTGTCATTTACTTTTGTGTTGCTAATCCCTGCAAAACTAGAAGGAAGAAGATCTCTCTTCATCAAGGATTCTACTAAGAAGTTGTTTACAGATTCAAGAAACTTAGAGCTAGAGGGAGAAAGGTGTGGAAGGTTGTTGGAGACTTGACTGCAAGAAAGGAGATCCCTATTGTTGAGTTTGAAAGTGAGCAGCTGTTATTTATTGAGGACTGCAATTCTTCTTCAAGTGGATCTGATTCAGACAATCCTATTGCTGATTTGAATTCCCCATCAGGTGAGGGACCTTCTTGTGCATTTGAAAGGCTTGCTCCTAAATCTGCTCTATATTTTCTAAATTTGCTAGAGATCATCAAGAAGGAGAGCCCTTAAGAGAGATCTGTCTTGAAGTTTTCATTCCCATTCCCCAAAGACCTCTCACTCCTCATCATTTTGTTTCACCTCCAAGATCACCCCCACCAAACAATATGGCTCATCCTAGACCTCCATTTGTTGTTAACACCTTTGGTCCTATAAATTTTAGAGGAATGGATGGTTACCCAAATGTTGTCCCACAAGATGTCAGAAATAGGTTGCCAAAATTCCAGGGTAACAATGTTATTACTGGTGATCAACATCTCAAACTTTTTGATAATATGATGGAAGATTTTGAGATAGAGTTTGAGGATGTGTATGTCAAATTGTTTATTCATACACTAGAAGAGGATGCTAGGGATTGGTACAAGGCTCTACTTGATAATTCTATTGATTCATGGACTGAAATGAAAAATGCATTTAGGTTGCAATATGGTGACAAGACTGATCCTAGATTTCTTTTATCTGAGTTTGAGAATATCAAGAAGAACCCTAATGAATCAGTCCATGACTTCAACACAAGGTTTAACAAAACTTTGAGAAGGTTTCCTGTTGGTTTGAGGCCT
Source organism: Taxus wallichiana var. yunnanensis (assembly GCA_018340775.1). Lineage (NCBI taxonomy): Eukaryota > Viridiplantae > Streptophyta > Pinopsida > Cupressales > Taxaceae > Taxus > Taxus wallichiana. The sequence goes on along the minus strand of CM031237.1, from coordinate 732,391,519 downwards.
TGTGATGAATCTTGTTTAATCAAATATGCAGATGCATTTGATAAAAGGTAGCCTATTACCTAAGAGACAAGAACCCAACCAATCTAAGACAAGCTTTCACCATGGCACTTCAAATTGAAAACAATATCAAGGTTGTTGGGAAACCTCTCAAGAGAGATGGTGTAAAATTGATAAACCCTGAAAAACCTCAAGCTAGCAAAGGTGCTGATTTAGAAGAGGTTGTGAAAACTTTGGTAGGGGCTGTCAAAGAAATCTCATACAAGTTGGCAAGAGCTGAGAAGGGAATTGGGTAGACTTCACAAGGTCAGCCTAGGTAGCAAGCACAAGATAGATTTGGCAATCACCATAGGAATGAGCAGAGGTTTGATGACAAAGGTAAAGGGCCTATTGGGATCTACAAATAGACATCCTCAAGCACGTGAAGGAAGAGTGTTTCTGATCCCTTAACTACTAGGGTTGTTGTTGTTGAAAGAAGTTGTTGATATTGATTGGTGTGATAGGTGTTTTCTACCCCATCCTCCATGTGAAGTGGACCAGCAAGAAGGTGAAGTTAATAATGATGATGGATGTGATGATGATGATATTTGCATGATGGGGATTGTTCTTCAAGCTCACAAGGAGGAGCAACATCTACTTTGAGTAATAAGTGCTAGGACTGCTGCTGAACTTTTTGGGATTGCATCAAGTGGGTACAACTTCTTTCTCTTTCTCATACTCTTGAAGTTGATGTAGTTCAAGCATTTGAAATTCCTAACAATGACTTTGAATACCTAAGAGCTTTGATGATTAAGAAATATGATGGTGGTATCCCTTCGGAGGAAGATAGACAATTGTTGAATGAATGTTGTTGTAGCTCAAGAGAAAGAGTATAACACTAGAAGAAAAGTTGTTAAGGGAGTTGGGCCTCAAGCCAAACCTAAAACACCCTTGCTCACAAGCATTCCAAAAGAAGCTCCTAGGAAAGAAACACTTGCTAAAAGCTCTACTGTCCCAAGCAAAAATTACAGTCCTCCTCATGCCCAAGCTGCCAAGAATCCCTTGCCATCTAATGAATCTTCTTGTCTCCCTTCCAATGTTTTCCTACCAAAGAGTGTTCCCTATGACATAGCCCAAGTATTGAGCCAAATTAAAGTGAGTGTTCCAATCATTGAGTTGCTTAGAATTCTGAGCATAAGAAGAGAGCATTTGAGTACTTGGGGTTGAAGGAAGAGAAGATCACTCCAGGTAGAAATGTAAATGTTGTTGAGACTCCTCCTCAAATCATTGTTGACCTTGAAACACCACCAGTAGTAGAAGATCTTGGAGAGACACCTGAGGTATATTTGGGGACATCTTTGGTTGATTCCCAATTGAATGTTGATCCATTTTCACAACTTTGATTATAAAGGATAGGCTACTTCACAATTGTATGTTTGATTCCGTGCATCATGTAATGTCATGCCTCTAGAAGTCATGAATGAGTTGGATATCAAAGTGACAACATCCTATGGAAAGTGTACTATGCTATGGACTCAAGAGAAGTGCCGGTAGTTGGTTGTGTAAAAGGTTTGGTTGTGCAACTTGCATCTTATCCCGGGAGGAATTTAAAATTGGATGTTGTGATTGTTGATTGCCCTACCAAATGGGGTATGCTTTTGTCAAGAAAGTGGGCTGCAAGTGTTGGAGGGAGTGTCCAAATGGACATGTCTTTTTCTACTATTCCCATTGAGGGCAGCCTTGTCAAGCTCTATGGAGAAAAGAAAATGTTACATCTAATTGAGGATCCAAATAATGCTTCCTATGAGGTGTTGTTTGTTGATGTTGATGCTGATAATTTCATTGGTTTTGCTGATGGAAAAGAACACAAAATGGATCAGTCAAAGTGCCTTGAATAGGTATGTTCTCCTTGGACCTTGCTATTTGATGGAGCTTGCTCCAAATTTGGAAATGGTGCTGGTGTAATTCTGATTTCTCCTAGCTTGGAAGAATTTGTTTTTTTCCTTCAAGCTTAATTTTGAATGTACTAACAACATTGCTTGAGTATGAAGCCTTGTTGTTGGGTCTGAGAATTGCATGGAAGTATGGTGTCAAGGACATCATTGCAAGGAGATTCGAGCTAGTTGTCAAACAAATAAGAAAATTGTATGCTACAAAAAATCAGCGGATGAAGCAGTATAAGCATGCAGTTTGGGATCTAGTTGAGATGTTTGATTCCTTCAATATTATGCACCATGACAGAAGTTTGAATGTTGTTGCTGAAAAGTTTGGTAGTGTTGGGGTCAAGATTTGGAGTTTGCACCATTTCACCTTATTGTGAGTACAATGTTGAAGTGTTGACTAGGCCAGTTGTCCCTGACAACATCAAGCATTGGCAAGTGTTTGATGATGATTCTCAAGTGCAAAGGTTCTTGCAAAATCAAGGTGAGTTTTGTAGATCAGCATATTGATTGGGAACCAATGGTGTGTATGACTGAAGGAAGAGAGACTTTGTTTGGAAAAGATATCATCCAATTGAAAACAAACACCATTCCTAGAGGTCTTGTTGCACTTGAGTCAAATTTTAACAATGTTGATTGCATCATAAATAGAAACATGTCTACCTCAAGGGATGTGGAAGAGCATGACTTGGGAACAAAGGAAAACCAAGAAAATTTTGGTTGGGCAGTAGTCTAAACAAAGAGGAGAAACAGTCTTATGTTCAGTTGTTAAAGAAATATCAAGACTATCTTGCATGGTCATATTCAGAGCTGAAAGCATATAGAGAAGATTTATTTCAGCATGAGATCCCTCTTGAAACAAATGCCAAACCATTCAGATAGAGGAAAAGGCCAATTAATCCACTTCTCTCCATGAAAATGCAAGAGGAGTTAAAGAAGTTGAGAGATGGAGGTATTATTCAGCCCACTAGATATTCATCTTGGGTTGCAAACCTTGTGCCAGTCAGAAAGAAGAATGGAGACATCAGACTTTGTGTGGATTTTAGAAATCTAAACAAAGCATCCATGAAGGACAACTATCCCTTGCCAAATATGGAAAATATGTTGCAGCTTGTGATCAGGGTCTGAATTGCTTTCTACATTGGATGGTTTCTCCGGATATAATCAAGTGGTTGTCAAAGAATCAGAAAGACTTAAGACAACATTCACTACTCCTTGGGAACATATGTTTTTGTTAGGATGCCCTTTGGTTTGATGAATGTTGGTGCCACTTTTCAAAGAAATGGATGTTGCTTTTGTTGGTTACATCAATGAGTTCATTGTAGTTTACCAAGATGATGTGATTGTGTTTTCAAGGCAGAGAGGTGATCATTTGCAGCACTTGGAGAAGATGCTGATCAGATGTAGGGAGTATGGAATTTCTCTTAATCCAAAGAAGTGTCATTTTGGCATGTGTAAAGGCCAAGCTGCTTGGTCACATTGTGTCAAAATATGGTGTTATGATAGACCCTGAGAGAGTGGAAGCAATCAACAAAGTACCTATCCCAAGAACCAAGAAAGGCATCCAATCTTTCTTTGGTCAAATTAATTTTATTAGAAGGTTTGTTTCCAACTTTGCTGAGTTGACTCTTCCAATCACAAGCATGCTAAAGAAGGACCAAGTTATCAGGTGGGAGGAGGCTGCCATTCAAGCTTTTGAAGGAATCAAAGAGGCACTCAAACATGCACCTGTCTTGGCAGCTCCAAATTACAAGAAGCCTTTCCAAATCTTCTCCTTTGCTTCTGAAAATACTATTGCATCTATTTTTCTCCAAAAGGATGAAGATGGGGCTGAGAGGCCTATTGCCTTCTTTAGTAAGGCTTTACAAGCTGCTGAGTTAAAGTATACAATCATGGAAAAACAAGCATTTGCCTTGGTGAAAGCAACAAAAGTTTTCAGGCCTTATATATTGAGTTCAAAAGTTGTTGCTTATGTTCCCCACACCATGGTGAAAGACATCTTATTAGAGATGGAGATCTCAAGTAAAATATGTAGATGGGTGAACAAACTGCATAGGAGTATGATATGGACATCCAAACCACAAAGTTAGTAAGAGGTTTGGGTCTTGCTAAGCTCATGGCTGAGAGCAACTTGCAGAATGTGGAAGTGAATCAGCTAGAGGAAGAAAGGGTAAATGTGCTTGCAAAGTTGGTAAGTTCTGAGTGGTACAAAGATGTGATCTTCTACCTCAGACACCTGTGCTTCCCTAGTCACTTAAATAAAAATTAGAAAAGAGCCCTCAAGCTGGCTTCTCAAAAATATATCATCACAGACCTTGGGCTGGCTTGGAAGAACCCTAAGGTGTCCTCTTGAAATGCATAACTGAAGATGAAGCTCCCAAGATAGTTGTTGATTTCCATGGGGAGTTTGTGGAGGACACTTTGCTTGGAAGAGTAACAACACATAAGATTTTGAGAGCTGGTTATTGGTGGCCTACTCTCTTCAAAGATGCAACCCAGCTGGTTAGAAAATGTGATAGTTGCCAACATTTCTCTAGAAGACTAAAAGCTTCAGGCTCCCTTCCTTTGCAGCCTGTATCAATTGAAGCTCCTTTCAAGCAATGGGGGATGGACTTCATTGGTGAGATTTCAGATCCTTCTAGTGCTTGGCCATAAGTGGATCCTTGTAGCCACTGATTATTTTACAAAGTGGGTAGAGGCAATCCCCACCAAGAAAGCAACACACCAAATAGTTATGGACTTCTTGTTGAATCAAATCATATGTAGATTTGGAGTCCCAGTCAAGATTGTAGCTGATAATGCCATGTGCTTTAGAGCCAAACCTTTAATGGCAATGTGTAATGAATATGGAATCAATCTGACTTATTCTTCAAACTATAACCCCAAGGAATGGACAAGTGAGTCCAGAATAAAATTTGTTGAAGATCATTAGAAGAACCTTGGAGCAAAACAAGAAGAAATGGGGTGAACAATTGAAATTTGTAGTTTGGGCTGATAGGATAACTCCTAAAAGAGCTACTGGTAAAAGCCCATTTGAATTGGTGTATGGAACTCAGGCTTTTTTGCCCTTGCACCTACAATTATCTTCATTTCAGTTTTCCCAACAGTTGGAAGATCAAGAGCTTGGCCCATATGAATCAAGGATCAATCAGATTATTGAGCTTGATGAGGAGAGAAGAGCATCCCATCAAAGGCATGTCAGATTTAGGGAAAAATTGAAGAGATTGTTTGACAAGAAGGTCACTCCTAGAGCCTTCAATGTTGGAGATCTGGTTTTGTTGTGGGATAGTAGGCATGAAGACAAGGGCAAAGCATGGAAAATTTGATGCATTATGGATGGGCCCTTATGCCATTGATATCAGAATTGGTGAGCATACCTTTTTTCTCAAAGATTTAGATGGGGAATTGCTTGAATTTCCTATTAATGGCAGGCATTTGAAAGCATTTCTTGGATTAATCCCCAAATTTGAGGTATGCACCAGCTTGTACAGTGTATAGTGTTTGGTTTTTCTCTGTTTTTTGTGTTTTGTTCGGTTTTGTGGTTTGCCTTGCTTTGTGTGGCAGCCATTTTTGTTGGGTTCTCAGTTGGTTTTTGTGATTTTGGCTCATGACTCCTTTTCCCAATGGATATTTTGGCACTTGGTCTACATTTTTGTCCTTGTGGCACTCACTGGGAGTGCCCATCCCCAAGCAAGAGCCGATGTTGGTGCCATTTTTGAGCTTGCACCATGTTGCCCTAAAATTTTCAAATCTATATCTACTCAAAAAATTTTACCCTTTGAATTAATGGTCTAAATTTCTTCCCCTCCAGTTGAATGCTTTAAAATGCTCACAAACTTGTTGTTTTCCCTAATTTGAAGGAATATTCCAAGTTTTCCCTTTTTATGTGCCCTAGTTTTCCAATTTTGCGGGCTATGTCATTTTTCCTTTGCAGATCATGGAAAAATCAAATTGATCAATTCATACTTGTTTGTATTTGAAAATCCAATCCCAAGGTTGAAAATGTTCGAAAAATCATGCTTCAGTTGATTTAAAATCAAAAAATTTGCCATCCTTGGTGAAAAAATTGAATTCTAGGGCATCCTTTGAATTTTTATTTTTGCATTTTTTATGGTCATTTCTTCCTAAGATGGCGTCATTTTCTAATTAGCCCAAAATTCATCCTCAGAGGTAGGTGGATGTGGCGGGTTCATTGGCGAGGCAGGGTGGGCGGGTGGTCGGATTCCTTGGAATTTTTAGACTTTACTTTGTGAAAAATTTTAAAAGTCAAAACTTGGCCCGAAACCCCGCAGCCAATCGGGAGTGGACACGTGTCCAAAAGTTTCAAAATTTGGAAGGGTGGAGGAGTGGGCCGATGGGGGGACTTAGAGTTTTTGGCTCTAATTCTATAAAGTTTCAAAACCAGTTTTTCCCCCGCTCCAATCAGAGGAGGACACGTGGCAAAACATCCGAGTGGCAGAGGGAGAGGGAAAAGGGATCCTTTTTCAAAAAAAAAATCAAATTTTTGGCCCAGGGAAAGGGGATTTTTCCCTTTTTCACAATAAAAGGCGGGTAAAAGTAAATTTTAAGTGGCCCGAAAGGGATCCATGGCCAATAACAAGAGGACACGTGTCCACAATTTTGCAAGAGGTTTCGGGTGGGGGTCCGTGGAGAGGAAGTGGGAATTTTCCCTTTTTAAAAAGGAGTAAAATGAAAAATTTAAGCCCACATGGGTCCTCGAAAATGAGAGAGATGGACACGTGGCGTAGAGAGAAGGCGGGTCGGGGCTGGTGGGGAAGGAGGAAATTTTTCCCTTTTGCAAAAAGGACTCAAAATCAAAATTTGAAGCGCTTGGCCCGCTAGCGAATCACAAGGAGACACGTGGCGAGGGAAAAATCGGAGGTGCGGGCCCGCGGGGCAAAAAGTGAAAATTTTCCCAATTTCCAAAAAGGTCAAAATGTGCAGAATTGAAGCACGATTTCAATGGGACCCACCATATGCCACGTGTCAGCTCAAAATTCAAAGGCGGAGGGGTGGAGAAAAAGTCAAAATTTTCCATTTTTCCAAAAATGTGGAAAAGTCAAAAATAAGCCCAATTTGTTCCCAATCATAGTTTGACATGTAGCAGATCAAGGAAACTATGCATTTTCATTTTTGGCCACCATTTTTTTCCAGAAGCTTGGAATCACAAATTTTGCATCAAAATTCATCAAATTTATAGATGATTTTGTCATCTTTGGCCTTCAGGATCATTGGCATCACTTTCATGGCTTAATTCTTTGATTTGAGGTGTTTTTGTAATAATTTTTACTCATCCCGAGAAAACATGTGAAATGACAAAATCAAAAGTTGTAGAGGTAATTTTAAAAGGTAAAAAGGTGAAAATGATGAGTAAAAGGTGTTTGCATGCCTCAATGATGAAAAACATGCCTCCAGATGGATAATGATCCAGATATTTGTAATGATTTAATCTTTTTGGCACACCTGAGCAACTGTGAATGTTTTTCTGTTTGATGTCATTTTCATTGAATCATGAGGATTGTTTTGTAACAAACTTGATCCCATGGCATATTATTTTCTTGGGAAAGAAGGCTCCAATGTGGCATGAGGTATATAATGCATTTTGGAGAAATTGTAAAGGGTTGGAAAAATTTGAAAATCACGAGCAAATTCTGAGAAAAGGCTCATCTTCTAAGAAACCCACCAAAGAAACAGGATAATTTCTTCTGTGTTGGATCTTCATGTATGTGAGTTGGTTACAAGTGTATAGCCATCACACAACTCTAAGATTGTTCATGAAACTCTCCCTGCTGATGAATCTAACAAGCTTTTGAGTTAATCTGTGTTTTTCTGGGCAATATGATGTCTGTTATCATTTTTAAATGCCTACAAATAGTTTTCATTGTTCTTGTTGCAATCTTGCATTGAAAGTCTTTAGAAATCACATAGAATCTCCATTTCTTGTTGATAGTTTAGTGGCATTTGCAATCTCATGTTCAGAAGAGCCTTCATCTGATAAAGAGATAAACAAATTTAAAATCACTTTACCTTCCTTGATTGTAGAGATTTCTTGTAAGCCTTTGGGGGCACCTTAGGCATGGTTTGATCAAGGATTTTTGTGTTTAATTGAGTTCTTTACTTCAAGATTTTGTGGTGAATTCTCAAATATTGTGTGAAGAGTGCTTCTTGGGCTTCCATTTATGCCTCTTTTGGTTGAAAGAATGTCTTGATTATTTGAAGCATTTTATCTTATAGTTGTTTCAAGTATTGTAGAGGTTGTCAAAGATCTGATATATCCCAGTTTGTCTCATCAATACCCCACAAAAATTCATTCAAACAAACTAATCCTACCCATACTACCCCTGCATTACATTGTGTGTCAACAAAAGAATACAATCCATTTACAAAAATGCACAAGGCAAAATCAGGATTATACAATGTCTTTAGTAACCCTTGCCTTGCATTGAAAATATCTCCATAATCTGGGAGTGACAACTTGTGAAAGTCAGATTTGGAGTGTTGATCATATTTTCCCAAGGCCTTTTCATACTACTTATCATAAATTGAGGGATATCTTCATCTCCTTCACCATTTGGGGGTTACAATATAGGTTCTCTTACCTTGGTTGAAAGGCACAACCTAGAATAGTGAGGGTCAGATCAGATCCTTTCAAGGTGCTATCCATCTCTCCAAACAAATATCCGAGTGTCGGTTAGATCACATCCTACTACAAAATGACACACATCATGAATGCTGCCTGCATAAAACGGAGAATAAATTTGGGTACCGACAGTACCTTCACATTCTAGACCCCTATTTTTTTCATATTTGAATATTTTGAATACAGTGAAAGGTTTTAGTTGTCCCCCAAGAGACCCATGCCTAAAGCATACCTCTAGGACCTAACAGACTCGAATCCCTTTCCTCATTATGAGGATCTAATTTATTCCCTTTTCTTTTTTAATTTTTTATAATATGGTTTAAAATGTAAACCATAATTAATGGAAGAGGGGAAGTCTAGAATTACATCTCTATTCCCTTATAAGATAATTTTCCTCGATGAGTGTTGGTCATCAAAAGAGGATCCTAATGAGAGCAACAATAAACAGGGGACAAGAAGTCCCTCCTCTTTAATGGGAGAGGTTCCCTTATTTAGAAGCAAAACTTATTTACAAATGTACAACACATAACTTTGAGAAGGAACTTGGGTATCATGAAAGCTTTGTGAAATGAAATAGATTATCAATCACAAAAGCATAGAAGAATGAAGACAAGGAAATGAGCAGAAAAGCATTTTCAAGAATTATAGCTAACAAAATAATTCCTTATGCGTGCCAGAATACAATGAATTGAATTGGACCATTTATATTTGAGTTACTAAGATGCTATTCGAGGGACACACGGTTCCATAAATAAAATTTACAAGAATACAAAGCTTCTTGGTATTATGCGGACAAATGATCTAATAATATTTAACAAGTAGTTGTGAAATAAAGGAATCGATGAACAAAGAAAGAGAATCCTTTTGTATTGATTGTTGTATTATTTCCTACACTTTCGAAATAAGCCAAGTTTTTCCTCCTCAAAATGGCTAGGAGAGGCTATTATATAGTTTACAAATCAATTACCCTTGTAACTACTTCTTTAAAATAATGCTTAGTTAAAGGGTTGCTTAATGCAAAACCCCAACTAACTACAATAACTCCGAGATAAGGGAAACAAATAAGGAGAAAAGTCGAGAAGAAGACAGTGTGTCATGATTGAGAGGGGCACACCGATTTTAGAATCCAGCTTATCCAATCTTTTCAATGCCTCTCGCTATGTCTCTCGCCATGAGGGACCGATGTGTCGGCAGTGGGATCGGGTCCAAAATCCGAGGCACTTCTCCATCTCTTTGTCAAATTCGACGTGTGTATGATGATCTTTATTTACTTCTTCAATAAGCAGATCGGAGAGAGCAGATCTCCTTAATCTTTTCTCCTTGAAATAATCCTCTTTGAACAAGATATATTTGACAAAAAGCTCAACTCGAGCTTTGATTTCTTGTAAAGAGAGGGGCATACCAGAGGTCTCATTATGGAGATGGCAATGTATATCCTTGAAGACAGATGCAACCAAAGTCTTGAAAGCCTCACCCTTCCCATACCTATTTCTCAATTCTCTCAAAGCTTCTTCCAAAGACTCTTGATTTTCCATTCCACACTGTATACCCATGATTTTGACAAGTTATCTTTCGCATCATCGAAGACTTTGCTTGCCATTAAAATATTCTCATCAACTGTCCCATAAGGTGCTGAAGGTCTACTATACAGGCTGCTCCAGAGTTTGAGCTCTTTATCTATATTTCCAATAGTGGAGGAGAGCTTCGTTGTAGATTATTCACCTTTTCATTGAGTTGAAGGCTTCACTAATGAAATTCAACCACCAGAATAAGCATATCATCCACCATGGCCTCTATAGCCCTTCCATAGATGGAATACTTGTGTATATCTTTGATACTCGCACTTCATCTTGGTTGAGAATCACAGTGTGTGGAAGAATAGTCGGTGGGGTAGGATCTAAAACTTTATCCTCGACAATAGTGCCTTGATGAAATCAGTAAGAACTCGAGCCTACTCCTCCAGCTGCTCTATGGTTTGTTGCCATTTCTCCACTCTCCCAATGACCCTCATGGATCAAGCTTTCTTGAGATTGTGAATCTCACCTTCGAGGGTGAACTTTCCCATAGGGATCCTCGAGAGCTCAAGATCGATGCTTCAAATCATGTTATGCCTTGTCTACTTTGGGGCTTGGCTATCCCCCTGGAATTTCGGCCCCGAGCATCGGGATATTATTCTAGAGGTGGTCTTGGCATTTTTGGGCAGGAGTAAGAGGGTAGTACACAACAGAGCCACCACAAGATCAAAGTTGGGTCCCGCCATAGGATGAGGAATCCAAACTCGTACTTTGCCAATTAGGTGTAATTATTTTTGTGGTGATCTAAAGTTGCTTATAATGATTTTGGCAGGTAATTTGTTCATCTTGAGTTAATAAAAGCTTGATATATTACACCGTGGATGTTTCCCTATTCCTAGGCACGTAATTGGGGTTTTACAACGTAAATCGTGTTCGCCTCTCTTATGTTTGGTATTTTATATATTTCATTTATCACTATCTCTCTGTGAATTGTTGTATTATTATTCAAAATTTTGTTTATTCATTGTTGCAAAGTCTATAGTTTTAATGACAAACACAAAGCAATGCCAAGCAAGATTAGAACTAATTATGAGAACCAAATCATTATTAATTATATTTTTGCGACACCTTATAAAGACAATGACTAATCAAATATCAAACCACTCTTATCAAAACTAATAAGGTTTGAATTGACTTATCTACAAAATCAAATGGAAGGGTAATGTAATTTTGAATTCTACTCAATAAGTACTACTCAATCAAAATGGAAAGGATGTGTCATTCTTTTAGACACAACTCCCAGATGTGATATTTACACCCATGATTAGCAAATGAATTTTATTATATTTGCAAACTTGTAAAAGAAATGAGAATAGTGTTATACTTGATGTAAGACGACAAGAAAAGAATGTTTCCATAGAATAAAGAGGAATACCCATTTTCAATCCCGATACCAAACAACATATTAAAAAATACATATTAAATCATATTTCAATATCTAATATCGGGATATCCTATATCTAAAGTCAAAAAAATAAATCATAACTATTAATGAAGTCTTTTAAATGGTTTTTAAATATTTAATTATTCATGAAAATCTGAGTGAAATATTTAAAATATTTAACCAGTCGTAAAAAAAAAAATCTTAATATCTTTCCATCATTTTAATTGCAATCCGAAATTTAGATCATTTAAATTAGAAAGCAAGTTTTAAAGATTTT